>ML779439.1:1025486-1094439 GCA_009831015.1 Picea engelmannii | reverse complement strand
TCAATCATGATAAGACAATAATGAGTCATCTATACATTTTTCCAACAATGCATCATATACCAATGGAACCACATTGATCCATATTCATCATGTATCAATGACAACTCATTGATCCATATTCATCTATGCATTCTCATCAAGGAAACTACATATTATATTGCATAAATCATCAATCAATCACTTGACATCAATCAATGACATCAATCAATCAAACCATTGGCATCAATGAAAACATGATCCAACACGACTAACCAGTGCGCTACATCTCCGAGATCTAAAGGATTGTAATATTTAGAGTCTTTCTGAATGAGTCTTGACCCTCGGTCTTGTCCAATCTTCAAAATTCTTTTTTGAAGGATTTCTGCCACTCAATGCTCCTTACTTGTTCTTTCTTCAAAATTCAATTCTCTTCACTCCACCTCTCAACACTTCAACTCTTCAAAACTTATAAACTTTTATAAATGTTTCCTCTTGAGACTTAAAACCACTACTCCTCCTGATCTTTTGGAAATGAAATTTAAATATCGCCCCTTAATGCACACTTGCGGTCTTTGTCTTTTTCAAAAGACTTTCTGACGCTCTCCTGGCATACTCTGTGCTCAACCTCCTAAGCTTTCAAACTTTAACACAAGTTTCTATACACACTCCTTGCGCTCAATATGCACACTCTACATACAAAATTTCCCTGCTATCTCTTCTGATATTTGAGTCAATAAATACTTCTTCACACACACTCCTTTTTCTCTACATGCACTCCTTGCATAATATTACAGAAGAGAAACAATTGAACTCATTCAATTATTCATTCATTCACTATGAACATCATCCATTCACAAACACATAATAACACATTCAAACCATAACAATATCAACACTGTGTATTTGGGTCAATTTCTTCTGTTCTATTCATTTCATAAGAAAACATCATTATAGTCATTTATCCTTTACAACTATTACAAGAAAAACTTGTCTAATGACCCAAATCTTTTTCTCTCTTCTGTTCAAGCGGTTACCTACTCAATTAATGAAACCTAATGACTAACTAGGGATAATATCCTATACATGTAACACATTTACAGTCATGTAAAAGATTTGTAATGGTTTCGTCATTTCAAACGGTGGCATGAATTTACACAACGGAAATTAATTAACGACAATTCCAAAAAGTCTTTGCACTACCTCTAAGCTAGTTAATTGTCGGTTCATCTCCTTCGATGTGTTGAAGTGTCAATTCCAATTCCACATTTGCTTCCTTTTGATGTGATTGCACTACTCTTGCATCATACTCCTATGGCCAAAATATTCATGGACTCTTGTCCATGAGCTATTTCATGAATAAGACTTCATGATGATGATTTTAGGGGCTAAATTTTGCTCATGGGATAATTTTCTGTGGTTTTTCCAAAAAAGTGATTCGTTATTTTAAAAATGAGTTGCCCAAATTTAATAGGATAAAATTATTTTACTTTAGAAATCGCCAAAAGTTGATAAAAACTATATAAAATCCTTAGAAATTTGAAAATATTTACTAAAATATCGCCAAACATTTATACTTGACATATGGAGGATTAGTAAGATTTGCCAAGGTTTATACATTTTAAAATAAATTTCCATCCTTAAAACCATCCATGTGGACCATGAGCTCTTCCATTGTTTTTCCATGCTTCAAAATATCAAGTTCAATTACCCAAATTGAATCTTTTATTGGGTGATCCTTCCACTTTACCAAATATTCAAGATACATCTTTCTTTTAGTTTTCCTTCCAACTCTTTGTTCTAAAATTTTCTCCATTTGAGGTTTTTCTACTATGGGCATCTGTTCTTCCCACTGAATCTCTTCTTGATCATCCAATTCTCTTATATCTTCTCTACTATAAGGATACAAATCTGCAACATTGAATATCAGTGATATCCCAATATTATCTGGCAACTCAATCTCATAAGCATTTGCTGCAAATTTTCTAAGGATATTGCATGGTTCTATATTTTACATATTCAACTTATTATATGTTCTTCTGGGAAACCTTTCCTTCCTCAAATGAGCTAAAACTTCATCTCCCACTTCAAATTGAACTTCCCTTCTTTTCTGATCAACTATATCCTTATAATTTTGATTACTATCATGTATCTACCTCGTAACTTGATCATGAAGTATTTGCATTTATGTAGAAAAATCTTTTGCTCTAGCGCTTCCGAATTCATATTGTTTCAATTCTCTCAATTTTGCAACCCATCTCGGATTTCTTCCATATACTATCTCGAATGGAATTTTTATAGTGCTTCTATTAACTGAATTATTAAATGCAAATTCTTCTTGTGCCAGAATATGATCCCACTAACGACCTTGTTCGGTAAGTAAGATTCTTAACAAATTTTCCGGATTCCTGTTCACCACTTTCGTCTATCCGAGGGTGATATGCTAAACCAAAAGATAACTTAGTTCCCAGCCTCTTCCATAGATTCATCCAAAAGTTTCCCACAAACTTAGTATCCTTGTTCGAAACTATGCTTCTGGGCAATCCATGTAATCTCACAACTTCTCTGGAAAAAAAATTGTCTATGTGCATAGCTTCATTTGTCTTTTGGAATTGTATGAAATGTTCCATTTTTGAAAATCTATAGACCACAACAAATATGGAATTAGTTCCCTTTTGGGTTCTAGGTAATCCCAATACAAAATCCATACTAATTTCATCCCAAGGTCTTTCTGGAATAGGCAATGGCTGATACAAACCAATGTTTTGTCTCTTCCCTTTTGCATGTTGATAGACCTTACATCGGTCTATAAATCTCTTCACATCTTCTCTCATACCCGACCAATAATAAAAAATACTTAGTTGTGCAAATGTTTTGTCATGACCAAAATGTCCGGCTAAACCTCCACTATGTTTTTCTTTCATCAAACTATCTCTCATTGAACATATTGGTATGCACAATTGGCTTCCTTACTACAATAAATTAAATTTATTGATCTTTCTTGACCTCCTTCAATAGTTCCTTGCCATTCATGAGAAACATTCTTGTGTTGGCTTCTTCCTTTTCTTTCTTCTCTTCTATTGGTAGTAACATGTGGGTTCTACCATGCTTTTCCAGAGTATAGGAATTTTTCCTCCCATCATGGATTACATTCCTATCAAAATGCCATGGTATCCCCAAACAAATATGACAAAAATCCATGGTAATTACATCACACAAAATATCATCTTTATAGCCTCCTATTTTAAATTCAAATTTGCATTGTTGACTTACCATTACCTAATATCCTTTTTTCAATTATGATACTTTGTATGGACTTGGATGTGCAGTTTTATTCAACTTCAAATTCTCCACAATCTCTATTAATACTAAATTATAAGTACTCCCACTGTCTATAATCATCTTTCAAACTTTGTCCTTTGTTTTACAAGCAGTCCTGAACAACCTCGTTCATTGAACTGGGTCTTCTATTTCTTTCTCTGGCTTTACAAGAACTTTCCTGATCATAAGATTTTGTCCTCCTTCTGCAGCCTCTTCTTCCACTTTCTTATATTCTTCATAAATGTGTGCTTCTCCTCCTCCTTCTCTCTTCCTCTCAAAACATTCCCAAGACATATGTCCTATCTTTCCACGGGCATAACGTTTAACTCCACTTCCTCTAATTCTTCCCCTTCCTCGAGGAAAATAATTTCTCCCACCAAATGGTATTCTTTGGAAACTTCTTCCTCTTTCAAAATGACCATATGATTTCTCATTCTCATCCTTATATTTCAGTGCCTTATCATAGACAACTCCCTTACCTCTATTTAAGCCTCTGCTTCTGTTCTACTGGCTCTAGTTTCTGGACAACTTTTCTTCTTTCATTAGTGCAATATGATAAACATCTTCCACTGTCCTCACAATCATCATACTAATTTCATCCTGAATTTCATACCTCAAACCATTTATATACCTAACAACTTTTTCATCATCCTTCTCTCTTTTTCCAGTCCTAATACTCATCCTATAAAATTCTTCTGTATATTGTTTCACTGTCATACCCCTCTGCCTCAAGTTCTGCAATTTTCTGAATAGATCTATCCGATAATCCTTAGTTATGAATTTAGCCTTCAATTTGGCTACCATCATGTCTCAATTATTTATTTTTTGTTTTCCTTTGCTCCTCCTTTATGCCTACAATCCATCCCACCCTAGTGCTGCATGTCCCTTTAATCTCGTGACAACATGTCTCACCTTCATTCCTTAATCAAACTCTTCATTGTTTAAATAATTATTAATTGACCTTATCTAGTCCAATAGTTCTTCGACATCCAAATTACCTTCATACATGGGAATGTCCATCTTTTATCTAGCTCCCAACTTCACAACAACTTTCAATAAGCGTTCTTCACTCTCATCTTCCATTGTAGCTTATTCAAATTGTATTTCTTCGCTTTCTACATCACTGGCATCTTCAACGACATGTGTTATCCTTTTCATTGCTTCCATCCCTTCCAACCTTGTGCAAAGTTCTCTCACTTCTCTTCCTACAACATTGTTTGCCATAGGTGGTCCTGAGCATATCCTCGACGACATCGCTTCAACTGTTCCTAGCACACTGAGTTCAACTTTAAACATTTTTCAGGATATGATACCACTTGAGGCATACCCCCTCCTCTCCAAGGGTTGCGCAACCTCCCAGTCTAGGATCTTGTCAAAACTGAATCAAAGTAGTATTCAATTCCCTATTGGAACCTTTAAGACAACAATGAACAAGTTTCTATGAAACTTTCTCTTGCGTGACCAAGCGCTAAGTGAAATCATTTTTCCATGTGACCATGCCTTTTGACCACATGATTATTCGAAAAGGTGCATCGCAATTTTGTGTATCGGCTATATGAGTCAACCGACTCTCCATCCTTCAAACTTTCGATTCCTAAAATTCTAAAATATTCAGATCAGATCAATGGTCCACACTGGCTCTCCATGCAACAACTGTGATTATGTCGCGATTTCGCATTTCACAAATCCTCATGACTCGTACCTCCAACTTCCCGATTTATGAATCAATTAAACAATGATCTATCGCCACGTGTCTTCTTTCAATGGACAATCATTATGATTTCAGGATTTTGTGTTTTGTGATTTCCCGAATTTCACTCTGCTTCTTCCAAATCTTTTGGTTTCGCGAAATTGTGATGACTCCTCGCGACTAAATAGTGCGCTACTTCTCTGAGATCTAATGGATTGTAACATTTCGAGTCTTTTTGAATGGGTCTTGACCCTCGATCTTGTACAATCTTCAAAATTATTTTCTGAAGGATTTCTCTCGCTCAATCTTCCTTACTTGTTCTTTCTTCGAACTTCAATTTTCTTCACTCCACCTCTCAACAATTCAACTCTTCAAAACTTAGAAACGTTTCTAAATGTTTCCTCTCGAGACATAAAACCACTACTCCTCCTGAGCGTTTGGAAGTGGAATTTAAATATCACCCCTTAACCCACACTTGCACTCTTTGTCTTTTTCAAAAGACTTTCTGACACTCTCTTGGCATACTTTGTGCTCATCCTCCTAAGCTTTCAAACTTTAACAAAATTTTGTTTCTATACGCACTCCTTGCACTCAATATGCACACTCTACATATGGAATTTCCCCGCTATCTCTTCTAAGCTTTGAGTCAATAAAGATTTCTTCACACGCACTCCTTGTGCTCTGCATGCTCTCCTTGCATAATATTACAGAAGAGAAACAATTGAACTCATTCAATTATTCATTCATTCACTATGAACATCATCCGTTCACAAACACATAATAACACACTCAAACCATAGCAATATCAACACTGTGTATTTGGGTCAATTTCTTCTGTTCTATTCATTTCATAAGAAAACATCATTACACTCATTTATCCTTTACAACTATTACAAGAAAAACTTGTCTAATGACCCGAATCTTTTTCACTCTTCTTCCTCATATCTAAATACTATTACATTGTATTCAAGCGATTACCTACTCAATTAATGAAACCTAATGACTAATCAAGGATAATATCCCATACATGTAATACATTTAAAGCCATGTAAAGGATTTGTAATCATTCCATCATTTCAAACGGTGGCTCGACTTTACACAACGAAAATTAATTAATGACAATTCCAAAAAGTCTTTGCACTGCCTCTAAGCTAGTTAATTGTCGGTTCATCTCCTTCGATGTGTTGAGGTGTTGATTCCAGTTCCAAATATGCTTCCTTTTGATGTGATTGCGCTGCTGCTGCATCATACTCCTCTGGCCAAAATATTCATGGACTCTTGTCCATGAGCTATTTCATTGTTTTTCCATGCTTCAAAATATCAGGTTCAATTACCCAACTTGAATCTTCTATTGGGTGATCCTTCCAATTTACCAAATATTCAAGATACATCTTTCTTTTAGTTTTCCTTCCAACTCTTTGTTCTAAAATTTTCTCCATATGAGGTTTTTCTACTATGGGCATCTGTTCTTCCCACTAAATCTCTTCTTGATCATCCAATTCTCTTATATCTTCTCTACTACAAGGATACAAATCTGGAACGTTGAATATCAGTGATATCCCAATATTATCTAGCAACTCAATCTCATAAGCATTTGATGCAAATTTTCGAAGTATCTTGCATGGTCCTATCTTTTTCATATTCAACTTATTATATGTTCTTCTGGGAAACCTTTCCTTCATCGAATGAGATAAAACTTCATCTCCCACTTCAAATTAAACTTCCCTTCTTTTCTTATCAACTCTATCCTTATAATTTTGATTACTATAATGTATCTACCTCGTAACTTGATCATGAAGTCTTTTCACTTTTGTAGAAAAATATTTTTCTCCAACGCTCCTAAATTCATATTGTTTCAATTCTCTCAATTCTACAACCCCTCTCAGCTTTCTTCCATATACTATCTCGAATGGAATTTTTATAGTGCTTCTATTAACTGAATTATTAAATGCAAATTCTGCTTGTGCCAGAATATGATCCCACTAATGACCTTCTTCGATAACTAAGATTCTTAACAAATTTCTCAGATTATTGTTCACCACTTCTGTCTATCCGAGGGTGATATGATGAACTAAAAGATAACTTAGTTCCCAGCCTCTTCCATAGATTCCTCCAAAAGTGTCCCACAAACTTAGTATCCTTGTCTAAAACTATGCTTCTGGGTAATCCATGTAATCTCACAACTTCTCTGAAAAACAAATTGGCTATGTGCGTAGCTTCATTTGTATTTTGGCATGGTATGAAATGTGCCATTTTGGAAAATCTATCAACCACAACAAATATGGAATCAGTTCCCTTCTGGTTCTAGGTAATCCCAATACAAAATCCATACTAATTTCATCCCAAGGTCTTTCTGGAATAGGCAATGGCTGATACAAACCAGTGTTTTGTCTCTTCCCTTTTGAATGTTGAAAAACCTTACGTCGGTCTATAAATTTCTTCACATCTTCTCTCATACCCGACAAATAATAAAAAAATACTTACTTGTGCAAATGTTTTGTCATGCCCAAAATGTCTGGATAAACCTCCACTATGTTTTTCTTTCAACAAATTATCTCTCATTGAACATCTTGGTATGCACAATCGGCTTCCTTACTACAATAAATTGAATTTCTTGATCTTTCTTGACCTCCTTCAAGAGTTCCTTCCCATTCATGAGAAGTATTCTTGTGTTGGCTTCTTCCTTTTCTTTCTTCTCTTCTACTGGCAGTAACATGTGGGTTCTACCATGCTTTTCCAGGGTATAGGAATTTTTCTCCCATTATGGATTACATTCCTATAAAAATGCCATGGTCTCCCCAAAAAGATATGACAAACATCCATGGGAATTACATCACACAAAATCTCATCTTTATAGACTCCTATTTTAAATTCAACTTTGCATTGTTGACTTACCATTACCTGATATCCTTTTTTCAACTATGATACTATGTATGGACTTGTATGTGCAGTTTTATCCAACTTTAGATTCTCCACCATCTCTATTGATACTAAATTATAAGTACTCCCACTGTCTATAATCATCTTGCAAACTTTGTCCTTTGTTTTACAAGTAGTCCTAAACAACCTCGTTCACTGAACTGGGTCTTCTATTTCTTTCTCTAGCTTTAGAAGAACTTTCCTCATCATAAAATTTTGTCCTCCTTTTGCTGCCTCTTCTTCCACATTCTTCTGGGCTTCAGAAATGTGTTCTTCTCCTAATCCTTCTCTCTTCCTCTCGAAAAATTAACAAGACATATGTCATATCTTTCCACAGGCATAAAATTTAACTCCACTTCCTCTAATTCTTCCTCTTCCTCGAGAAAAATAATTTCTCCCACCAAATGGTCTTCTTTGGGAACTTATTCCTCTTTCAAAATGACCATATGATTTATCATTCTCATCCATATATTTCGGTGCCTTATCATACACATATCCCTTACCTCTATTTAAGCCTCTGCTTTTGTTCTGCTGGCTCTAGTTTCTGGCCAACTTTTCTTCTTTCATTAGTGCAATCTGATAAGCATCTTCCACTATCCTCACAGTCATCATACTAATTTCATCCTGAATTTCATACCTCAAACCATTTATATACCTAACAACTTTTTCATCATCCTTCTCTCTTTGTCCAGTCCTAATACTCATCCTATAAAATTCTTCTGTATATTTTTTCACTGTCATACCCCTCTGCCTCAAGTTCTGCAATTTTTTGAATAGATCTATCCGATAATCCTTAGGTATGAATTTAGCCTTGAGTTTGGCTACCATCATGTCCCAATTATTTATTTTTTGTTTTCCTTTGCTCCTCCTTTCTTCTTGTAGTTCATCCCACCCTAGTGTTGCATGTCCCTTTAATCTCATGACAACATGTCTCACCTTCGTTCCTTAATCGAACTCTTCATTGTCGAAATAACTATTAATTGACATTATCTATTCCAATAGTTCTTCGACATCCAAATTACCTTCATACATGGGAACGCCCATCTTTTCTCTAGCTCCCAACTTCACAACAACTTTCAATAAGAGCTCTTCACTCTCATATTTCACTGTAGCTTCTTCAAATTATATTTCTTCGCTTTCTACATCATTGACATCTTCAGCGATAGGTGTTCTCCTTTTCATTGCTTCCATCCCTTCCAACCTTTTGCAAAGTTCTCTCACTTCTCTTTCTACAACACTGTTTGCCATAGGTGGTCCTAAGCATATCCTTGGTGACATCACTTCAACTGTTCTTAACACACTGAGTTCAACTTCAAACATTTTTCAGGATATGATACCACTTGAGGCATACCCCCTCCTCTCCAAGGGTTGCACAACCTCCCGGTCTAGGATCTTCTCAAGACTGAATAGAAACAGTCTTCAATTCCCTATTGGAGCCTCTAAGAAAGAAATCCACAAGTTTCTATGAAACTTTCTTTCACATGACCAAGCTCTAAGTGAAAGCCTTTTTCCACGTGACCACGCCTTATGACCACATGCTTATTCGAGAAGGTGTGTCACAATTTCATGTATCGTCTATATGAGTGAACCGACTCTTCGTCCTTCAAAGTTTTGATTAATAAAATTATGAAATATTTGGATCAGATCAATGGTCCACACTCGCTCTCCAGCCAATGACTGTCATTATGTCGTGATTTTGTATTTTGCAAATCCTCACAACTCATACCTCCAACTTCTCGATTTATGAATCAATGAAACGATGATCTGTCACCACATGTCCTCTTTCAATGGATGCTCCTTATGATTTCGGGATTTTTCGTTTCGCGATTTCGTGAATTTCACTCTGCTTCTTCCAAATATTTTGGTTTCACAAAATTCCAATGACTCCTTGTGACTAACAAGTGCACTACTTTTCCAATATCTAACGGCTTGTAAGATTTCATCTCTTTTTGAATGGTCTTGACCCTCGATCTTGTCCAATCTTCAAAATTCTTTTCTAAATGATTTCTCCCGCTCAATCCTCATTACTTGTTCTTTCTTTGAACTTCAAATTTTTTCACTCCACCTCTCAACACTTCAACTCTTCAAAATTTAGAAATGTTTCTAAGTGTTTCTTCTTGAGACTTAAAACCACTACTCCTCCTGAGCTTCTGGAAGTTAAATTTGAATCTCACCCCTTCATGCACACTTTCACTCTGGGAATTTTTCAAAAGGCTTTATGATGCCCTCCTGGCATACTCTATGCTCAACTTCCTGAGCTTTCAAACTTTAACACAAGTTTGTGTCTATATGCACTCCTTGCGCTCAATATGCACACTCTGCATATGGAATTCCCCTCTATATCTTCTGATCTTTCAGTCGATAAAGACTTTTTCACACACACTCCTTGCATTCTGCATGAACTCCTTACATAATATTACAGAAGAGAAACAATTGAACTCATTCAATTATTCATTCATTCACTATGAACATCATCCATTCACAAACACATAACAACACATTCAAACCATAACAATATCAACACTATGTATTTGGGTCAATTTCCTTTGTTGTATTCATTTTATAAGAAAACATAATTACAGTAATTTATCCTTTACAAGTATTACAAGAAAAACTTGTCTAAGGATACATAGTTTTTTCGCTCTTCTTCCTCCTATCTAAATACTATTATATTCTATTCAAGGCGTTACCTACTCAATTAATGAAACCTAATGACTAATCAGGGATGATATCCCATACCTGTAATACATTTACAATCGTGTAAAGGATTCACAATGGTTCTGTCATTTCAAACAATGGCCTAGAACCAAAATTAATTAAACAAAATTCCAAAAAGTCTGTGCACCTCCTCCAAGCTAGTTAATTGTCGGCTCATCTCCTTTGATGTGTTTAGGTGTCGATTCTAATTCCGCGTCCACTTCCTTTTGATGTGATTTTGATGCTCCTACATCATACTCCTCTGGCCAAAATATTCATGGACTTATTTCCATGAGCTCTTGCATTGTTTTTCCATGCTTCAAAAATATCAGGTTCAATTATGCAACTTGAATCTTCTATTGGGTGATCCTTCCACTTTACCAAATATTCAGGATACATCTTTCTTTTAGTTTTCCTTCCAACTCTTTGTTCTAACATTTTCTCCATCTAATGTTTTTCTACTATGGGCATCTATTCTTCCCGCTAAAACTCTCATTGATCATCCAGTTCTCCTGTATCTTCTCTATTATAAGGATACAAATATGCAATGTTGAATATCTGTGATATCCCAATATTATCTGACAACTCAATCTCATAGGCATTTGCTGCAAATTCTCTAAGGATCTTGTATGGTCCTATCTTTTTCATCTTCAAATTATTATATGTTATTATAGGAAACCTTTCCTTCCTCAAATGAGATAAAACTTCATCTCCCACTTCAAATTGAACTTCTCTTTTTCTTTGATCAACTCAATCCTTATACTTTTGATTACTATCCTGTATCTACCTCCTAACTTGATCATGAAGTCTTTGCATTTATGTAGCAAACTCTTATGCTCCAGTGCTCTCGAATTCATCTTGTTTCAATTCTCTCAATTCTGCAACCCCTCTCAGTTGTCTTACATATACTATCTCGAATGGAAATTTTCCAATGATTCTATTAATTTAATTATTAAATGCAAATTGTTCTTGTGCCAGAATGTGATCCCACAGACGACCTTGTTCAGTAACTGACCTTCTTAAATTTTTAACCAAATTCCTATTCACCACTTTGGTCTGTCCGTCTATCTGAGGGTGATATGTTGAACTAAAAGATAAGTTAGTTCCTTGCGTCTTCCATAGATTCCTTCAAAATCGTCCCACAAACTTAGTATCCATATCTGAAACTATGCTTCTGGGCAATCCATGTAATCTCACAACTTATCTTAAAAACAAATTGGCTATCTGCGTAGCATCATTTTTCTTCTGGCATGGTATGAAATGTGACATTTTGGAAAATCTAATGACCAAAACAAATATGGAATCACTTCCCTTCTGGGTTCTAAGTAATCCCAATACAAAATCCATACTAATTGCATCCCAAGGTCTTTCTGGAATAGGCAATGGTTGATACAAACTAGTGTTTTGTCTCTTCCCTTTTGCATGTTGACAAACCTTACATTGGTCTATAAATTTCTTCACATCTGCTCTCATACCTGGCTAATAATACAAACTACTCAGTTGTGCAAATGTTTTTTCATGACCAAAATGTTTGGCTAAACCTCCACTATGTTTTTCTTCAACCAATTATCTCTCATTGAACATCTTGGTATGCAAAATTGATTTTTTTATTACAATAAATTGCATTTCTTGATCTTTCTTGACTTCCTTCAATAGTTCCTTCCGACTAATGAGAAGTATTCTTGTGTTGGCTTCTTCCTTTTGTTTCTTCTCTTCTATTGTCAATAACATGTGGGTTCTACCATTCTTTTCTAGAGTATAGGAATTTTTTCTCCTGTCATGGATAATATTCCTATCAAAATTCCATGGTATCCCCAAAAAAATATGACAAACATCCATGTGAATTACATCAAACATAATCTCATCTTTATAGCCTCCTATTTTAAATTCAACTTTGCATTGTTGACTTACCATTACTTGATGTCCTTTCTGCAACCATGATACTTTGTATGGACTTGGATGTGCAGTTGTCTCTAGCTTCAACTTCTCCACCATATCTATTGCTACTAAATTATCAGTACTCCCACCGTCTATAATCATCTTACAAACTTTGTCCTCTGTTTTACAAGCAGTTCTAAACAACCTCGTTCACTAAACTAGTTCTTCTATTTCTTTCTCTCGCTTTAGAAGAACTTTCCTCATCATAATATTTTGTCCTCCTTCTGTTGCATCTACTTCCACATTCTTATGGGCTTCAGAAATGTGTTCTTATCCTCCTCCTTCTCTCTTCCTCTCGGGACATTCCCAAGACATTTGTCTTATCTTTCCATAGGAATAACATTTAACTCCACCTCCTCTACTTATTCCTCTTCCTCGAGGAAAATAATTTCTCCCACCATACGATTCTCTTTGGGAACTTCCTCCTATTTCAAAAAGACCATATGATTTATCATTTTCATCCTTAGTTTTCGGTGCATTATCATAGACAACTCCCTTACCTCTATTTAAGCTTCTTATTTTGTTCTGCTGGCTCTAGTTTTTGACCAACTTTTCTTCTGCCTTTAGTGCAATATAATAAGCATATTCCACTGTCCTCACAGTCATCATACTATTTCATCCTGAATTTAATACCTCAAACCATTTATATACCTGGAAAATTTTTCATCATCCTTCTCTCTTTGTCCAGTCCTAAT
This sequence comes from Picea engelmannii, assembly GCA_009831015.1. NCBI lineage: Eukaryota > Viridiplantae > Streptophyta > Pinopsida > Pinales > Pinaceae > Picea > Picea engelmannii. Next base: position 1,081,203 of record ML779439.1, on the reverse strand, counting down.
ATTTAGCCTATAAAATTCTTTTGTATACTCTTTCAATGTCATACCCCTCTCCCTCATGTTCTGCAATTTTTTTAACAAATCTGTCAAGTAATCCTTAGGTATGAATTTATCCTTCAGTTTGACTACCATCACGTCCCAATTATTTATGTTTTCTTTGCCTTTGCTCCTCCTTTCTGCCTGCAGTTCATCCCACCACAATGTTGCATGTTCCTTTAATCTGGTGACAACATGTCTCACCTTCCTTCATTCATCGACCTCTTCATAGTCGAAATACTTATCCATGGACCTTATCCAGTCCAATAGTTCTTCGACATCAAAATTACCTTCATACATGGGAACATCCATCTTTAATCTAGCTCCCAACTTCACAACAAATTTCAATAAGCGTTCTTCACCCTCATCTTCCACTGTAGCTTCTTCAACTTCTATTTCTTTTCTTTCTACATCATTGAATTCTTTAGCGACAAGTGTTCTCCTTTTCATTGCTTCCATCACTTCTAGCCTTGTGAAAATTTCTCTCACTTCTCTTCCTACATCATGGTTTGATATAGGTGGTCTTGAGCGTATCCTCGGTGACATCGCTTCAACTATTCCTAACACACTTAGTTCAACTTAAAATCTTTTTTAGGCTCTGATACCACTTGATGCAAACCCCCTTGTCTCCAAGGTCTACGTAACCTCCTGATCTAGGATCTTCTCAAGACTAAATCGAAACAGTCTTCGATTCCCTGCTAGAACCTCTAAGAAAATAATCCACATGTTTCTATGAAACTTTCGCCCACGTGAACAAGCGCTAAGTGCAAGCCTTTTTCCATGTTACCGTGCCTTGTGACCACATGCTTATTCGAAAATGTGCATCATGATTTCGCGTATGAGCTATATGATTCAACTGACTCTCCCTCCTTCGAACTTCTGAGTCCCAAAATTCCAAAATATTCGGATCATATTAATGGTCCACACTAGCTCTCTATCCAACGGCTGTGATTATGTCGCTATTTTGCATTTTGAAAATCCTCACAACTCGTACCTCCAAATTACCGATTTACGATTCAGAAAAACGATGATCTATTGCCACGTGTCCTCTTTCAATGGATGGTCCTAATGATTTTGGGTTTCACATTTTACGATTTCATGAATTTCACTCTACTTCTTCCAAATCTTTTGGTTTCACTAAATTTCAATGACTCCTCATGACTAACTAGTGCACTACTTCTCCAATATCTGACGGCTTGTAAGATTTCGGCTCTTTTTGAATGGGTCTTGACACTCAATCTTGTCCAATCTTCAAAATTATTTTCTGAAGGATTTGTCTCCTTCAATCCTTCTTACTTGTTCTTTCTTCGAAGTTCAATTTTCTACTCTCTACCTCTGAAAAATTCAACTCTTCAAAACTTAGAAACTTTTCTAAGTGTTTCCTCTCAAAACTTAAAACCACTAATCCTCTCGAGCCTCTGGCAATGAAGTTTAAATTTCACCCCTTAACACACACTTACACTCTGTGTCTTTTTCAAAAGACTTTCTAACGCCCTCCTAGCATACTCTACACTCAACCTCTTGAGATTTCAAACTTTAACACAAGTTTGTTTCTATACGCACTCCTTGTGCTCAATATGCACACTCTGCATACAAAATTTCCCCTCTATCTCTTTTGAGCTTTCAGTCGATAAAGAATTCTTCACATGCACTCCTTGCACTCTGCATGCACTCCTTGCATAATTTTACAGAAGAGAAACAATTGAACTCATTCAATTATTGAGTCATTCACTATGAACATCATCCATTCACAAAAACATAACAACACAGTCAAACCATAACAATATCAACACTGTGTATTTGGGTCAATTTCCTTTGTTCTATTCATTTCAGAAGAAAACATATTTACAGTCATTTATCCTTTACAACTATTACAAGAAAAACTTGTCTAAGGACCCAAAGCTTTTTCGCTTTTCTTCCTCCTATCTAAATACTATTACATTCTATCCAAGTGGTTACCTAGTCAGTTAATGCAACCTAATGACTAATCAGGGATAATATCCCACACCTGTAATACATTTACAGTCGTGTAAAGGATTTACAATGGTTTTTTCATTTCAAATGGTGGCCCAGTTTTATACAACCAAAATTAATTAACGAGAATTCCAAAAAGTCTTCGCACTGCCTCCAAGCTAGTTAATTGTTGGTTCAGATCCTTCGATGTGTTAAGGTGTCAATTCCAATTCCACATCCACTTCCTTTTGATGTGATTACAATACTCCTGAATGAATATATATGTATGTGAAAAGAAACAAATCTAAAAAATACATGATAGTAAACTACATCACATATAATTTACAAATAATCCTAGGATCATGGATCATAATAATTAACATGTATATAACTTAATAATATAAATTTCCATTGGATTCGAGTTCTACCCATCTCTGGCATCAAATATTGAAGGATGATAGACTATTATTCTTATACCCTCCTCTAATAAAATAAAAAATTCAATATAAAATATATTTTGGATGGAGATTATCATTTAAAGTAAATGTTCTTTATATATATATATAAATAATTGGATAAGTTTGCAATTTAATATTATAAATGAAAAACATAAAAAATGCTATTTAAATTCATTAAGGAAATGGAGTTGTTGAAGATTACTTATAGTAAAGTCATAAAAATAAAAAATTTAAAAAAATAGATAAAATAATGACTATATTATCTCATATAAACGCAATTTCTAATTAAGATAATTTCTAATTAAGATAAAACAAGATTGAATGATTTCCATGGATAAATCTCTCATTACTTTGCATTCATAAATTCATCATTATCCATTAGTTTCAAGGTACAAAGAGATCATGACCACATGACATGCTCACTCAATACATGTATAACAAATGGAGGAAAATAAAAATGAAGCATTTAATGACATATGTGTCCAAGAATATAATAAAATTAGATGAAGGATGGAAGATGATGCATTATTGGATATGTTTGGATGTGTCGAAGAATATAATAAACTTAAACTTAGATGAAGGATGGAAGATGATGCATTATTGGATATGTTTGGAACTTTGAAGAAATTGTTTTACTCCCGTGCTATTGTGCTATTGCTATTATTAGTTAGGGAATTGGAATTGTTAAGGATTATTCATAATGAAAAATAAAGCCAATATAATATGAGAGTTATAATATGAGAGTTATATTGTTTCATGTAAATCATATAATCATTTTGATATAATAGAAAAAGCTATTTTTTATTAAAAAGAAAATAAAAATAAAGATAAAAAAATTAAATTATTTATATGGATAAGTTTAGCATTATTTATTAACATTATCCACTAACTCCAAGTTAAAAAGAAATCATAATAGATTTCTTGTATGTCAAATGAAAAAAAAAACTAATCCATTTGATGATATATATTTACAATAATATAATAAAGAGATATATGTCAAATGTAAAAAAAAAACTAATCCATTTGATGACATATATTTACAATAATATAATAAAGAGATAAATGATGCAAGATGATGTACATTGTTGGATATATTCGGAGCTTAATCTGATGGGTGAAAACATGATAAAATTGCTTCTACTTCCATCATATTTTATTTATATCTTGAGGAGCAAGTGCAACATCGTATTTGATTTACATCTTGAGGAGCACATGCAAGTAATATTACAAGTTTGAATGTACAAAGTTAAAAATGAGTTTTATTAGAAGATGAGCTTTGATTTACATTTCAAAGAACACATGTAAGTGATATTGTAGGTTTAAGCTACATTTACCAAATTATTTAAATTATTTCAAATCAAGAAAAAAATGAAAATATAATAATTTGATTTAGTTGAGAATTAGCTTGATGCAATTGAATATGGTTGATATGTGTGAAAGTGTAACATCCCGACTGTTACGATAAAAAAATTACTTATAACCAGTAAAAAAAATTTAAAAGCATTAGGAAAATAATGTCAACAATAAAAATCATAGCAACACAACTTGACGACAATCATAATGAATGAATTACACACGACACATCATCGTAATCAACCATGTCGCAACCGACACATCCACAATTTATTAACGACATATTATCAACCATCATCATAATGAACAACGACACAAAGTAATAGTGTCACCCGTTACTCATCACTGAAATAAATAACAACATAATCAATGGATCAACGAAGGATAGCGGCACATAAACATAAAAGGAATAGCAGATAGCACACAAAGCTTGGAGCAATTTAAGACACCACTCATCAAAGAAATAATATAAAATGACTACCCGCCCATCCTACCCCGCATGGTTAGGACCTCCAGGACACATAAGAAACGCTCAAGCCCAGGTTTCCATGGATTTTGACCATTTAAAGTCTCAGGGCTAGCAATTGTTCCGAGGAACATGGAGATTTCTACATCCCAATCGACACAATCAATTCCAAGCCGACTATGATAAATAAAATTATCAACGATCATCCAAGCGCAAAAGAATTTTAATAAACCAACACATGTAACATAAAATTCCATGGCACAAGAAAACTTGAATACTAAATCCATCTAGAAACAACATAAGTCGAGGCGCAATAATCCACTGATTTAAATTTTTAGGCACAAACAAACATCTACTTAACTTCCAGGCGCACGATTAAATCATTCATCAAATTACAATAATCAACATCATTATCAAGGTAAGCACATGATCTAATTGCTATATTAGAATATTCACATAGCGATCAATGTGCACAAAATAATCCAATCATAAGGAATCATACCACAACATGGAGACAAGCGCATTAGTAAACTAAGGAGTAAAAATTTATGCGTCAACTTAGTCCATAGCACAAGAAGTACAAAATCTTTAACTATCATACATTATATGAAATATATAAACTAAAACACTCTAATATCAATTAAGCTAATCATCAACGCAGGGTAACTAAATTCATTACTTTTTAATTACGCAAAAATCTAATATCTAACCATCATAAAAATTCATAAGAGCAAGAAGCCAAACTCTAAAATCATCATCAACACACGAAGATTAGTGTGCTCAAAGAGTCTACATCCCATGTTGGAATTAAGCGTGAGCATTCAATTCAACGATCAATTAATACTTATTTTATTCAGTAGACAAGTGTCCCTTTTAATTAACTTCAAGATCACTAGGTTGTGTTTTTCCACTAGCAAGCTTATTGGGTAATAATATTGTCATTCATTTTTTTTGGGGCGCCAAGGATACTAAGTCCATTTTAGCAACTTATGTGGAAGAAAAGGTTAGGAGCATAGTTGATTAATCATAGAAGATGATTTATTTCTAAACCAAGACATTAAACTGAATTGAAATTGTAATCTGAATTAACATTGTAAACTGAAATATAGTATAAATTATAATTGCAAACTAGATTATAATTGTAAACTACATTATATTCTAAATATTAATTGCAACTAAATTAAGATTCAAAATTATAATTGCAATCTGAATTCAATTTTTAACTAGAAGAACTTAATTACAATGAATTCAATGTTTGAGGTAAGGCATATACTATTTATTATATGCTGTTTATTTTTTAATGAAAAACCAGTGTGGAAAATTAAGTAATGGGAAATCAAAATTTAGTGACGAAGACAACTATCACCAATAGATCGTTTAAAGGGAAGTTACGTTTCCAGAACGTCTGGTTAGGTAGCATAGTTTAACACTAACATTATTAATATTCCCCATTTCCGTAAATTCAACTTGTCTATTAATCTCATAATATCACGACACATTTTTGGATAAAAAAGAGAAGAACATAACTGTGGCTAAAAAGCTAGCAAGATAAGTAAGGGTGTGAGGGTAAAACTGGAAGTCAATGAATACTGCAGACAAGGTTCTGGGCTCATTTATCTCAGTTTGAGCATGGAGAAAAAGGGGAGAGTGCGCCAAGGATTCTGGGCATAAATGTATCTGAGTGCACCTAATATTCTGGGCATAAAACCTGATCCCTAAGCTGTAAGGGTGAGTGGGTAAAAGCGAGGAGAACATAAATTCAATTTGGAGGTAATGGAGACCACCAATCGTTGGCAAGTGAAAAAGCTGAGTCCAGGGACCAACTCGATGGCTAAAACGAAATGCTGGGATAAAAGGAGACCATGGCTTGCATAAACGTTTGGGTCCGTTACTATTGATCCTCCATTTAATGATAATAACCAGATATGAATCACAAAAGAAGTAGGTATGTTAGGCTCCCAACATGAAAACTACTAGCGCCTTCCCTACCAAAAGGTTAAAACTAAAGAGTATTTAAAAAAAAAAAAGGCAGGCAATCACAAATTTATTTTCTATGTAAAGGAACAACGCCAGGTCTCGTGATCGCTTTCACACGCAAGTAGGCACAGTTTTTTTTTTTTTCTGTGTAAACAACAAAAATGACAATCCTTCCCTCTATCACACGCACTGGGTATACAAGCCTCGTTGTGTTATAAAGATCAACAAAACGACAATCCTTCCCTCTCTCACACGCATTGGGAATACATTCCTTCTTGTGTTATAAAGATCAACAAAAAGGACAATCCTTCCCTCTCTCACACGGACTGGGCATACATGCTTTGTTGTGTTATAAATATCAACAAAAACGACAGGCATCTAAGCAGATTTTGAGTGGGAAGAGACTCGTCATCCTATAGAAGCGCTAGATCATCATGCAGGGCGAAGTTTTCCCAAACGTTGGGTTAAATCCATCAAGAATGCTGAGGCAACAAAAAAATAAATTTGCAGAGGAAACAACTCCATTGCTGGGCAATTTTTGCACAGAACGCAAAGGTTTAATCACGTCTAGAAAGCAAGAAAACAAACCAAGGTCGCAGAGGAAACAAAAGCAATCCAGTGACAACAGTCAATAAATCGATGGGTCTACGGACTGAAACGTCTTGGGAAGAAGGATTGCAGGTAGGATTAATAAGGTCAAGCTAGAAGCCACCCATCATAACCATATTTTTTTCTTAAATAAACTCAACAAATTTTTATTTCATTGACCAGAACAATCTCAATTGAATTTACCAACTACTGTTGCAGATCCACTACAATATTCATCAATATCTAATTCCACATACTAATATTTTAATTAATCTACCAATGAAAAATTTACACTTGCGTATTGTAACCTAAGGTGAATAATACAAAGTGGTTATTCTGCACTTGCATTTAGTCTAGCTCTTGCTTGCTAATTGCTGTGACCTCATTGGTACCTCCTAGCCAATGTGAGGGTACTCTTCTTCCCCTAAGCCCGTGAGCCACAAAGGGTACACACACAACTAGAGAAGGCTAGATTTCATCTCGCCTCGCAATGTTGAGCTACCACTCTCTATTCGAGTTGGGTATCCCATATCCCACAAGAAAAATCAGTCAACAAAAATCTGGCAGCATAACCTACCTTACGCATACGAGAGACGTGATACATTCCCCTTCTCTGCCATTTATTTTATAGAGTTCTTTTAAGTGACAATTCTCCCCCATACACTTGTCACCCGATCCCTTAGTTGTATCAGAATTTCATTTAATTAATTGAATTAAATTGTCAATTTCCCTCACCCACCTAAAAGTGTTCCTAAAAACGCTCCTTGATGTCCCTTTATTCCCTCACATTCCCTTAATGAATGATGCCTTTCTTAAATCTTAGTTGAGTTCTAATTTGAAAATTTCTCTAGACTAAATTCTCTTCTATGTTCCACATTCCTTTTGCATTTAAAATTTTCTTTTTCATCTAAGTTCTAAATTAAGAAGTTTTGCACATATCCAACAATTAAATTTTTGATAAATTCCTTCTCCTTTAATTTTAAATTTGATTTTTCTTCAACCCTCCCCTTTATTAATTGACTAATTTGTTTTAGTCCTTATATCCCAATTAGACCTATGCTCTAATTTCAACTAGGATTAGAAAATTTATTTTTAAGGGAAATTTTATAATTATTAAACTTTACTCATGCAACATTTATTTTAAGGTTGACCAAGTCACAACAAGATATTGTTTTCTAGGTACCTAGGTTCATTGACTTACCAGTGTTAAAAACTGTGACGTTCCCCTCTAGACGCACTACGTGCTCCAAGGGTGCCACTCACATTCATTCATGTTTCATGTATGTGGCGTGCCCTTCAAGACACACTACGTGCTCCAAGGGTGCCACTCGTCTTCATTCATGCTTTATGTATGCGATGTGTCCTTCAAGACACACTATGTGCTCCAAGGGTGCCACTCGACTTTTGACTGATTTTGGTAGACGTCCATCCCTTGCAATCAATACTCCTTCAGGAAACCATGTGGGAGCCTAAGGGCCTCTAAGGAATAAGGACCCTGCCTTATTGCATGCCCCTTAGAATCTCCGTGAGCGACTATCTCAGTCTGCCCTCACGACATCATAGATCTATTGAACTAGGTAATCGTTAACCTATAGTTTGAGCCACGACGAAATTGCTAGTACGATGTGACAGGGATGGTGCCACACCTCTCCCTCAATATCTCTAGTTTTCCTACATGGCCTCTTTGCTCCAAATGTGAGTCTAATTAGCATAAAATCGTCATCGTGCATCCATCAATGAAACATGTCAATGATCCATAAACAACAACATAATATACCGAGTCATATGTCACATATGAAATAACATAAATAATCAAACCATATACATTCCATTCCCTGACTCGATCCGAAGTCCAAGGAGGTCCATCAATGCCATCAAAATCCTCAATCTGTCAAGAGTCTTGCACACTCAGGAGAAACCAGTCAATAGAACCTATCTATACATAAATAACATAACATAACATCATAAATCACAATCTCATCATCATAATCCATAAACGAAGATGTCAATCATATAATGAACCAGATCACTTGCACGCAAGTGTCCTCAAAGAATAATTCACATCAGGTGCACACAAGAGAAGGATGTTACAAAAAGTCACAAATTATTTATGTTTAGTTAGTTAAAGTGATATTTTCAATAATGTTATTGTTAATTTGAAATACACAATATATGATGAAAGCACTTTTTTTGTGTGCTAGTGTGTCCATGACCTATGAGACTAGCCTATGGCTGAGAAACCACGACCCGGAGGCATATAAACCATCAAAATCACCTAGAGATCACACATGTCCTAGGCCACACCAACCATTATCATGGCTAGATTTTTTTATGTCTCCTCCCAATAGCGGCACATTCAAAGAACACATGCAAGTGATATTATAGGTTTAAGCTACATTTACCAAATCATTCAAATTCTTTGATTTACATCTCAAAGAACACATGCAAGTGATATTATAGGTTTAAGTTACATTTACCAAATTATTCAAATTAAATTATTTAAATTATTTCAAACCAAGAAAAAATTGTTCACTTGGGAATTAGCCTGATGCAATTCAATATGGTTGACATGTGTGAAAGTCACAAATTAATTATGGTAGTCGGTTAAAGTGATATTTTAAATAATGATATTGCTAATTTGAAATATACAATATACAATGAAAGTTTTTTTTTTTTTGTGCTAGCATGTCTGTGACCTACACCTATGGCTGAGAAACCGTGACCCAAGGCCATCTAATTCATCAAAATCACCTAGAAATCACACCTATCCTGGGCCACACCAACCATTATCATGACTAGATTTTTTGGTGTCTCCTCCCGATAGCTACAAGTTTCAAAGAATACATGAAAGTGATATTATAGGTTTAAGCTACATTTACTAAATTATTCAAATTAAATTATTTAAATGATTTAATTTACATCTCAAAGAACACATGAAAGTAATATTATAGGTTTAATATACATTTACCAAATTACTCAAATTAAATTAGTTTAATTATTTCAAATCAAGAAAAAAAATGAAAATCTAATAATTTGATTCACTTGGGAATTAGATTGAGGCAATTAAGTATGTTTGACATGTGTGAAAGTCATAAATTATTTACGGTGAGTTGGTTAAATTGATATTTTCAATAATGCTATTACTAATTTGAAATATACAATATAAGATGAATTTTGTTTTTTGTGCTAGCTTGTTTATGACCTATGGGACTAGCCTATGACTGAGAAACCGTGACCCAGTGGCATCTAAGACATCAAAATCACCTAGATATCACCCATATCCTAGGAAACACCAACCATTATCATGGATATATTTTTTGGTGTCTCCTCCCAATAACAACAGATTTCAAATCTCATTTACCATGCAAAACAAGGCCCACCAAAATCAATCACTTTATCAAGATTTGACTAATATATAATGAAAGTTATAAAATTAAACATTCATCTAATTGGTAAGATTTGGAATTTACATTAGTCACTTATATGCAATGTCAATATAAATTATTTTCCTAACAAAGAAGATTAATGAATAGCATTCGGTGCATATATTTTCCCAAAATCCACTAATGTGCTCACTAGTTTAAGGTTTCAAGGATCTTTAATTAATTCAAATAAATATTTTCGATAAGATATTGGTTTGTAATAAGAACTATTTTAATCCTTTGATGGGAATTAGTTGCAATATTCTTTGTCCAAATGTCATCTTACCATGTATTTTCTACCCATAGTATGCATGGTTTCTTCTTGTTCAATCTACATCCCAATATCATCTTAAATTTAATTTTAATTTTTTTTACTTCAAGGAAACTAGAAGTAGATAAACATAGGTTAATGATATGCAAATGTATGGTTTTAAATATTTTATCAATGTATGTAAAGGTTGGTTGGAATGGTAACTTTGAATTTCCCTTATGTTTCGTATATGAATAATTTTTTCTCTATCTACCTCTTTTAAGCTACTTCCTAGTCATTGTGAAATAATTGTACATCTATTTTTTTAAATCAATTTTTTTGGAGTTTTAATATCACTATGTAATACTGATAAATGTAGAAAATCACAATAGTATTTTTTTCATAGTTATAATCACAACAGTTATAACCTACCAATATGGCTTGTGATTTTGTTTTGTTTTTATTTATAAAAAACGGATAAAGAATTTAAATTTGAAATCAAATTTGAACTCGGTAACTATGATTTAAACACAGAAGCATAAAAATAAAATCAAAAAATACAATGTTTACCTTGTGCTTAAATTTCTTTCCTTCTCTTTTTCTTCTCTTTTTCTTTTTAATGGAGGGAAATGTAAGAGTATTATGTTACTAAAAATATTAGTTAATCAACGAATCCTTCCTCACATCGAGCAATAACTCTTCACGATTATAAAACACCTCTTCACACCAAGTAAGCAATCTTTGCAAGTAGGAAATATCTCGTCATGCCAAGTAAAAACTCTCCATGAGCAGGAAACACCTCTTCATGCAGCTGCAAGCTAAAGTGTAATATCATTGATGACCATGGTGGATGATCAGTGAGGATTCAATCACACGTGTTTAAATGAACTAGTATATTGAAGAGAGGTGATATTCCCCTCACCTTTTGTTTTGTTTGGTGAAGGTGTACTCTTCGTTTTATGATACTCATAGTCTTTTGTTTGGTGAAGGTGTACTCTTCGTTTTATGATACTCATAGTCAAGATGAATTCCTTGCACAAAACTATTTTTCTCAAATTGTGATAGATTTTAGCGTGAAAGCTCCTTTATTCTTATATTAACGACCTTTAGAAAGCTACCTTATGGATACGATCGAATAAAGATCCTTTCTATCATCTTCGTGATGTCATTGAGCAAAAATAAATAATATGAAATATGTTAGTGAGATTGTTTATTTACAAAAAGATATATATATATTATAACTACTATACCAAATGTTCTATATTAAATTTAACTTTCCACAAAATATATTATAAGTGTTATAACACATATATTATATTATATGTGTTATATTATAACACATATAATATATTATATGTGTTATACTATAACACATATTCTGTGTTATACTCTAACATATATTATATTATATGTGTTATACTATAACACATATATTATGTTATATTGTGTTATACTATAACACAATATAACTTACTATATGTTATATATGTTATAGTATAATATAATATATGTGTTATGCTATCACACATATATTATGTTATACTGTGTTATACTATAACACATATAATATATTATATGTTTTATAGTAGTATATGTGTTCGTATACTAGTATAAGACATATAATATAATATATGTGTTATATTATAACACAATTATATGTGTTATACTTATCAGACTGTTTCAAGACCATAATACATACTGTGTTAGATTTAACTTTCGAAAAAATAGTATATTCGCTCAAATGTTAGTGACATTTTTTTCATAAAAAAAAAACATATTTTAGACTAAAAAAATGCAAAAATATAATTTTCCTCCCATGCTTGTCACATAATAGTAATGAGATTCATGTTTTCACCCCTCAATTCAACAAGGTGTTAACATGAAACAACCTTATAAAGGGATCTTTTGAAGGTCTAGGATGGTGCTTGTTATGCAAAAATTCATATGAGTCTATTTTGATATGTTTGTTGGTTTTCACTTATATAAAATTTGGAATAGTATTGCAACACTTACTAAGGGAGTAGGAAACTGGAGTGGTGTTTCATTGGAGGAGATCAAATTTTTGTTTTCTTTTTGTTGTTTTCTAGGCTCTTCCTAAGGTAGTAGGATCTTCCTTTTGTTGTTTTCTAGGTTCTATGTAGAGAAACGAATGAGATGCTATTTGACAGAGAGATGATTATTCCACTAAAAGTCTTCTAGGAGATACAACATGCTTTTAATGGACTTTGAAAGTTATTTTGATGGACTTTGAAAGGCGTTACTAGTTAAAGTTTCAAGGAAACTTGGTGCTCTTCACATTGCCACAAACAAACCTGGTGTTTCTTTTTATGGTGTATATGAGGGAACTATGAAATATGTGGAGCAAGAGGGGACTTTTTTTTATCATAGTTGCATTTCTTTTCCTTTACTTTCATTTTGCGTTGTGGAAGAAATAATAAGGTAGAAGTGAAGGTCATACTTTGGTGGGATTAATAGTAGAAAGGGGCCTTACTAAGTTGCATATCTTCGAGGACAGGTTATGTATTGGATCATTGTTCAAAGGAGGAATATAAATTTGAGCTTGGAGCATCTCATAAAGAAAACTAAGGAGCATCTAGACATATTAAAGATATTCAATTGTAAGCATATATTGAAAGAGCTAAATGATGATTTTGAAAGGTTGTCAAAGGAAGTGGTGACTCCTCAAGTAGGATTACTTGAGATGACTAAGTCCAAGGATGGAGTTCTTATTATCCTTCCTTCTAGACAATTTTTTGTGTAGATTATGTCAATCTTAATGTTAAGGGAAAGTCATGTCTAATCGTGATATTATGCTCAAGTAGGTTTTCTGGAGATAACTAAGTCAAAGGAAGCAATTTTTGTGTGTAGATTATATCAATCTCAATGTTAAGGGAAAGTCATGTCTAATCATGATATTATTGTTGATAAATGTCCATTACTCTTTGGTTTCTTTATGGAACTTGATCTTGATTGTCTACAATTTACAAAACAACAAAACATATTGTAAGTGGAATTTAAACTTAGGTGAAAACGATAACATTTTTCAGCTCTAACTAAGAATAATTCATTATTTTTACTTTAAATAAATCAATCATAACCTTTTTTTTTAAATAAAATATATATACATATATATGAAAAATTTAATGATTTTGTCTTAATAATTTTATAATGACTAAAAATAAATAATAACTTTCATCTTTTATAATTAAAAATATATAACAATAATTTTGTCTTAAAAAATTATAATAATTAAAAATAAATAATAATGCCTAAGAAAAAAACACTTTATTATACAAAGTGGTATTTTTTTTTTCTTTATTAGTGCAAGAAATTTAACTATGTTTATTAGTGCAAGAGATTTAACAATCTTTGTGTTTAAAAATATAGTTTCAAAGTTATAGCTATCACATTCTCATTGCTCTAATGATGAAATTTAATTTTAAGTAATTGGTAGGAGGTGGCCAAGAGTATTCATTTTTAACTAATAACTTATCCAACTACATATCCGATATCAAAAAGTTTGCAAAATTATGTAATATGTAAACAACGGTAATCTGAGACTTTTTGGGTGTAGTTCAATTGCTTTTTTTTTTTAATTTATTATTTTTATTGGAATTTAGTAATTAGTATATGTAATTTTATATTGTTTAAATTAATTTTTAATGTATAATACAAAAATAGTGAGATATCTCAATATATAATATATAATTTGTAATTTTAACTATTTTTTTAAATTTCTAACTAAATTTTAGAGTAATATGCATTTTTTTAAAGATTTTAGACAAAATTAATATAAGAAATATGCACATTTTTTTGTATTCATAACAATAAAAACATTAAAAAAATCAATAAACTTGTAAAAGAACCATTTATTTTACTTTGTATTTTTTAGTGCAGGATAATTCTCGGATCTACAATGCTAAAAAAAACTATCCACAGTGGAGTTCCAAAGATAACAAGTGAAATTATTAGTCGCTGAAATCTCGAGACTTATTACAAAGTTCCGAGACTACACAGTAGATTTCAAGTTGTGATGATAACACTTAATAAAATGATTTCTTGACACTATGCTACTCTCAGCACATAAACTATAAACTTAAGCTTGAGCATCAATAGAGAGAAGATATTTTTAGAATATTTGAACACTATAGAACTAAGAAATACTCATGAATATGTCGACACACAAAATACTTGATATATATTAAGAACTTGGGCACTGTGTGCTATTCAAAAATACAAGATTATGTCGAGCTTCAGCTCCAACGACTTCTGCATATTTTTAGAAACATAGAGCTTGTGCTCTCAAAGTTCTCTAACTCGCTATACATCTTGCTAACTATCAACTCTTCTCTTTGTTCTATATCTGTTTCGACTTCTTACAGACTCAAACATTTATAGACTAAGACTGAGACTTCCAGTAGAAGTAAAAGTGACTCAAAACAATTAAGATGACAATAACTTCGACTGACTTTTATCTATATAACATAGCTCGATAAAAATAAAGATTTTCTCATTAAATATCAGGTATGCTAACACTTCTCCTTGTCATGTCTCACAGACTAAATATCTCTGTTTTTCGTGACAGATAGAGTCTACATAAGCGTGAAACTCATGACTTGTAATTAATATTTTCAACACTCCCCCTTAATTATAAGTAGGTGAGTTTACAAAATACAAAATTTACATTAAAAATTTGAATTGACATGAACTATCAAACATTTATGACTGCGACGAATCCTAGACAATTGAGTAGTTTCTGAAATTCATCTCTTTCCAAAGATTTTGTAAATATGTTTGTGACTTGTTCTTTAGACCTGCAAAACTCTAGACAAATTTATTTGTTAGTCACTAATTCTCTAATAAAATAATATCTTGTATCAATGTGCTTGTTTTTCTTTTAAAACACATGATTCTTCGATAATATGATGATGGATTTGTTGTCACAAAACACTATAGTTGGTTCATGTTGTTTCTGCAACAAATCTTTTAAAAATCTTCTCATCCAAACAACTTGAAAAGTTGCACTTGTTATTGCGACTTACTCAGCTATTGTTGAAGAAAGAGTCACAATGGGTTGCTTCCTTGATGTCCATGACACTGTACATGTTCTAAAATGAAATGTGTACCCAAAGGTATTTTTCCTATCATCTATGCTTCCTCCACAATAACTATTAGTATATCCAATTAGTCTAAAGTCTTCTAAAGTAGAATACATAATGCCAAAGTCTTTTGTTCCATTCACATATCTCATAATTCTTTTTTTTTTCTTCCAATGTGATTCTTTTGGAGTTTCCATGAACCTTGAAATCAAGCTCACTCTATACATAATATCAGGTCTTGCTGCTGTGAGATACATAAGACTACCTACCATTCTTTTAAATAGAGTAGAATCCACCTTGGACCCTTCATCTTCCTTGCTTAAATTCAATCATGTTATGACAAATGTTGGGGCTACTTTAGAATTTATCATATTGAATATATTTAAGATTTCATGTGCATACTTAGATTGTGAAATAAATATATCAATTTTAGATTAGTGAACTTCAATACCCAAAAAATATTTCATAAACCCCAAATCATTCATTTCAAACTTATATTTCATAACTCACTTAAATTCTTCTATGCCAAAATCACCTGTAAAAATCAAATCATTTACATATAGGAAAACACTTAGCATATATTACCTTACTAATTTAATTCGATGTACATTTTTGGCTCACATTCACTTCTTTGAAATCCATTCTGAATGAGATAGCAATCTATGTGATTGTATCAAGCTCTGGGATCTTTCTTTAACCCATATAGTCCCTTCTTCAATTTTTACACTTTCTTTTCTTTTCCTAGAATCTCATAACCTTGTGGATGTTCCACATATACTTATTCTTCTAAATGTCTATTCAATAATTTTGAATTTACATCCATTTGCTAAATAGGCCATTTCTTTTGTGCAACAATGGCTAACATAGTTCTGACTGTGTCCATGCGCACAAGTGGTGCAAATGTTTTATTGAAATGAATTACAGGTTGTTGTGTAAAACCTGTTGCAACTAACCTTGCGTTATTCTTGAGCACATTTCCTTTTGCATCTTACTTGGTTTTATAAATCCACATGACACTTATCACATCCTTTTTTTCAAGTACATCTACCAATTTCCATGTTTGATTATTCTCTATGCATCTAATTTCTTCATTCATGGCTTGAGCCCATACATCATCAACAACTTCTTCAAAAGATAAAGGATCATCTATTTGTGAGAACATAGAAAAAACTAAAAATGAATTTGTTGTGTCAACGCTATAGATGTTGTGCAGACTTCTTGTATTTCTTGGTAACAAACATGCTAATGTCGGATCTGGAGATGTAGAAATACTTGGATTGCTTGTTGGAGTTTGTTGCGCTCTAGGTGTAGACTTTGCACCTACTCTGATCAACCTTCTCTGATACCAAATCTCAGTTGCAAATACCGTATAATGAAATTCTTAGTTGTTGAACTCTCGGAACTTACCGCGGCGTTCCCATACTAAACAGTAGACTTGTGTCTTGTGATGGTAACAATTAATAAAATTATTTCTGGAAATTGTGCTACTCTCACCACATAAACTATAAACTTAAGCTTGAGCATAAACATAGAGAAGATATTTTCAGAATATTTGAACACTACAGAACTCATAAATACTCATGAAAATGTCAACACACAAAATACTTGATATATATTAATAACTTGGGCGTTGCACGCTATTACAAAATAAAATACTATGTCGAGCTACGACTCCAACAACTTCTGCAGATAGAACTTGTGCTCTCATAGGTCTCTGACTCACTATAGAGCTTGTTGTTGCTTGCTAACTATCAACTCTTCTCTCTGTTCTATATTTGTTTCAACTTCTTATAGACTTTCTTACACACTTGGACATATATAAACTAAGACTAAAACTTCATGTAGAAGTAAAACTGACTCAAAACAATTAAGATGACAATAACTTCAACTCACTCAACTCGAAAAAATAAAATAGCGGCTCATTAAATATCACTTATGCTAACACTTCTCCTTACTATGTCTCATAGTCTAAACATCTTTGCTTTCCGTGACAAAGAGAGAGTCTGCATATGCGTGAACTACTTGTAATTAATATTTCCAATAACAGTGAAAACAAAAAGAGAAGAATTTCCAATATACTTCCAAGAGAACCATTTTAATAGAATTTGCAAACAATAAAGCTCCAATGCATACGTTGGTGTCCATTGTATATATAAACGCTCACTCTCAAATCCCATGTCCTCTAAATGCTGAATTGCCTTACGCCCCTCTGTAATTACGTTGATAGCATGGGGAATTGCTCGCGGAAGTTCGTTGTTCAAATAATTCTATGGAACGGCCTGCAATGGCTTCTAAAGAATGACAGGCTAAGTAAGTTTATTAAAATGATTAGAGAATAGTCTCCTTTCATTTTACAAGAACAATTTTGCAAATTCATTTGGGTTATAGTAAACTTTTAAGTTTGCAAATTCATTTGGATTTATATTCATGTTTGTATGCTGACATAGCATATTGGTTATTTATATTCATGTTTGTATGCTGACATAGCATATTGGTTTGAAAGAGATAGTGATTGGTTTCTATGTAACGAAACATGATGAATGGGATTCAAAGTGAATTATATAGTAGATATGAGAGGGAGGTTAACAATTATTTTCCAATAATTTAAATAATTAAATTTAATTGACAAAACAAATTTTAAATTAATTTATCTTTCTTTATACAACATTTTTTTAAAATATTTTTTTAATTATAATTGTAATTAAAAATCTATTACATTTAAATTAATGTGATCAATATTAAATTTAAATTAAATTTAAATTAATGTGATAACTATTACTACGTTTTCTGCTTATTATCTCCTCGTATTTTCCGTAAATTTAATTTTCAAAAGAGTATTTTACATTAATATACTTGGAAGGAAATCTGTAGATTCTGAAGGCATAAGAATATTCAGCCTTGTTTGTGTGAAAAAGGAATAACCATTCCTTCAAGCTAATGAAGCGAACTCACAACAGAGCAACTTTAAATGAGGAAACATACCGAGAAAAGGAAAGTAATATACATTATTTTAAGAAGATCCATTTCAAGTTTACCCAGCAACCACAAATGTTTCATGTCGAAACCACCAAACACTTGAAAATAGCCAACAACCATTCTATATCGTATCCATATGCTACAAATTTCGAATAAATAAAAAGCACGGGACTTTGAATTCTAACAGATAATCATGCTTCTCTAGGTTTCCCATTCATCTTAAACCATGCCACAATAAAGTACAGAATAGTGAACAGGAAAGACGATGCCAGCAATTGCAGAAAACCAGAAGGAACCCAAGTCTCTTGTAGCTCTGCTTAGGTGTCATAAATAAATTTCTTCATGGTATATCATTGGTGGCACCAAGCTAAGCAAGAATGTTCAAGTCCATGCTTAGGTGTCATAAATAAATTTCTTCATGGTATATCATTGGTGGCACCAAGCTAAGCAAGAATGTTCAAGTCCATATCTTATAAGAAAACTTACAATCATATATATATATATATATACAATTTGAATAGGTTTAAGGGTTAAGAACATGAGTTTTTTTTTTTAAAGTTCATATGTTCAAATCTAGAGAAGATTCTACATTATTTTACAAACAAAAGAATCTCATACATTAATTTAGTGAAAAAAATCCATCTCATTAATACAAAACCAACAACTAATTAAGTAAACTAAATTTCATGTAATTGGAAAAAATAGAAACACTGCTTACTTGATAACAACAAAACTAATAAAAATGGAAACATTTGGACGAAGCGAATTGCCAAGCAACTTAAAGACGTACTTGGGTTCCTTCTCAACTTGCCTGATCGATTGGAACAAGATGCCACCTAATGTAACTCCGAGGAAAACATTGAGACGAAGCTTTCACCATGAATTTTGTGAAGGAATCCCTTCAGCGTTGGAGAAGATCATAAAAATTGTATGGCACCGGGATCATGAGAAGTTGGCAACAGAGTATTGATCCTATAAAGGGGAAGTTGGAAACATATGATTGATCGTATGAAGGAAACATATCGTCGGTTCTATGAAGGAAGGGCGTAGTCAAGATGAAAGGGAATATCCGGAGAATTCAAAAGTAAGATGAGAAACCAATCGTAATGTCATAATGTTGTGTCATGGGTCAAAGTTCTTACAAGTAAGTGGGTGAGGGTTTCGTATAAATTTTTATGTTTTTTTCTTCACATCCCTCCCTAAGTAGGAGATGAAATTAGTAATTAATTTAAATAGAATACAAAATAGTATATATATTTTATTTAAATTAGTTTAGATTTATCTTAACATTTTAATCCTTGATTTATTAAACTGTCAAGAATCAACAAACTACAGTGAGATTAAACTCACAGTAATTCTCATTAAATGTAATCAACAAAAGACTTACATTTATAGCTTGATACATAAGTAACTGTAAAGGTGTAGAGGACACAAGGAGTCCAAGATTATTAACTAATTCTATATTTAGCATTTCTACATTAATGTCTAACACTTCTCCTTAATGGAGAAATGGATTTTCTACCACACATAATTGTTTCCTGCATTCTTCAAAATTCATCTTTCGAAGAGGTTTGGTAAAGATGTCAACAACATTATCAGTGGTATTACAATAGATCAAGTCAATTTCCTTTGACTGTATCTTTTCTTTTACAAAATGGTGATGACTGTGAGCCAATTTAATAGAACTTTGATTGTCACATTTGACAACAATAGGCTTCATTTTTTTATTTCCAATATCTTCAAGAATTATCCTTAACCAAACAGCTTGACAAGTAGCATTACATAGAGATTTGTACTCAAATTTTGTTAAGGGTAAAATCATGAATCTGGATAACACTTTCGTGACAATCGGGTCTCCAAAATTTCTAGCGGCAATTTTTCGGCAGAAAATTTTCACGTTAAATTTAACGGTGCCCTCGAAATTTGTGTACAATGTTTTTTGGATGAATTATTTTCCCATGGTAAAAATATTTCGGCCGAAATATTTTTCGACCAAAACGTTTATTTTTAACGGATTCCATTAAAAACTAGGTTTCAGCCGAAAGAATATTTCGGCTGAAAACGTGAAAATGAGACCGTTTGTAGGAAACTGCAAATTCTCTCCATCTTACTTCATCTTTGGAGGTAGCAGACTCCTACAAATACTCAGAATTTAGTTTGAGAATTGATACCAACATTTTTAAAATTGAATCTTCTTTAGTTGGGTATAATTTGTTTTCATTTTCATTGTGTTTATCTAATTTTATTTAATTTTATAAAAAAATCGCTGCATAATTTTTTTAGGTGAGATTATGATTCAGTGAAATGAAAAATCCATATCTCTAAAAATACACAACGGAAAATTATGGAAAATTTATATTCATAATTGTTAAACTGTTCTCTTCAAAAGAGTATTTTTAGATTTTACTTTTAAGTAAAAATTAATATAGATACAAGGTGTAGAAAAACACGTGTTTAAAATTTGCAACGTTTACATCTTGGTCAACTTCAAAAAATTCTAGAAATTATAATATTCATCCGTTAGATTCAAAATTATAGTCATAATAAAATAGAGTCTTTGTATATTGTTGCAGTATATTTCATTTCTTAAAAACATAAGTTTAATAATAGATAAATTGTTGTGGAAAACAATAACTCATTATCATTCCTTTCATGTTTAAGGAACATACTATTAAACAATTGTCAAACTGACCTATCAAATCTTGATAAAAAAAAATTGAAAAATAGTCATTAGAAATATAACAAAATTATTCACAAGTTTTGTTTTTACTGTAAAGTGAAATTCTAAATAAAAAAAATATTTTTGTATGCCGGAAGTTGAAGAATTGTGAAAATACAGTATTTTTGTATGCCGGAAGTTGAAGAATTGTGAAAATACAGTTTTTTTTGTCATAAAACAAGCAAAAGTGTTACCTATCTTCATGATTTTACCCTTAATGAAAAAGAAACAGTTGGTTGTTTCTTACTGCTCCATGTTGAATGTATATTCTAAAGTTGATTTCTTGTCATCAGGATTTTCGGTCCAATCTGAATCAGAGTAACTTGTCAACTCAACATCACAATCATCAATATAAATACTACCAAAATTAACAGTTCCTTTCATATATCGAAGGACTTTCTTTACAACTACACAGTGGATTTCAAGTGGCTTAGCCATGAACTAAATAAGGATGTTGACTGAATATGCTATGTTTGGTCTGGTAGTAGTGAAATAGTTCAAACTTCCCACCAACTGAGGATACAAAGTACCATTTTCCTCTTTAGCTTCATCAACAATAGATAACTTAGAATTCTATTCTAAAGGTGTTGGCACTGCCTTGCATTCATTCATATTGAATATTTTCAGTATTTCCCTTGTGTATTTACTTTGAGTGATCATTGTTTTACCACATTCTCTCCATATTTCCAGACCTAAACAATGATGTATTTCACCAAGATTCTTCATTTCAAACATCTGTGATAACTGAATTTTAATATCTTCAATCAAGTGAGAAGCACTACATGTTATAATCAAATCATCAACATATAAATATACCAATGCAACATTCTCATTTTCATCATTTTTGACATACACATTAGGATCATTTTTTCTTTTCACAAAATCTTTATGTGCAAAAAATGAATCAATATTAATATACCAAGATCTAGGTGCTTGTTTCAAACCATATAAAGATTTCTTTAGCTTACACACAAGATCCTCTTGTTCTTTATTTATAAATCCTTAAGGATGAACCAAATAAACTTCTTCTTTTAAATCACCATTTAGAAATGCAAATTTAACATCCAACTGATGTATTTTCCAATTGTGTTGTGTAGCTAATGGAATCATGACTCTAATTGTATTTAACTTAGCTATAGGTGCAAAAGTGCCCTCATAATCCATTCCTTCCTTTTGTGAATACCCTTTTGCAGCTAATCTAGCCTTGTATTTGTCAACACTTTCATCTACATTAAATTTGGTTTTATACAACCATTTACATCCTATGGGAACCTTGGTTTAAGGTAGTTCAGTTAATTCCCACATTTCATTCTTCATTATTGATTCATATTCTTCATTCATTTCATTTTTCCATTCCTTGTGTTCTTTGGCTTGTTCATAAGTAACAGGTTCTACAACATTCATAACTTATGCCATCAATGCATAATCTTTATACCTAGAAGGTACTTGAATTGTTCGTGATGACTTCCTTTGAGTTCCACCACTTTAATTTCTTCTACTATGTGGCATAAGATCCCTTATAGGTGACTTAAGAGTGTTTGTAGTATCCATTTTGCTTCCTCTTTGTTCCTGTTATTGTATCTGTTCTTGTTCATCATCTATCTCAACTTTTATATGAGCATCATTGTCATAAAGAGTATACCAAACATCATTTTTACTTATCTCATCATTTGTATTCTCATAAAAAATAACATATTTGCTTGCAATAAACTTATGCGTACTAAGATAAAAAAAACTTGTATGACTTATGGTTATCACAATAGCCAAGAAATATACATTTAACAGATTTTGCATCAAGTTTTCTTCTCTCATATTTTGGAATATGAGCAAATGCCTTGGAACCAAATATTCTTAAATGACAAACTTCAAGTTTGTAGCCATAAAGGACTTCAAAAGGCATTTTCACATCTAGAAACTTAGTTGGACTTCTATTTTTCAAATAAACAATAGTATTAATGGCTTATGCCCAAAAACCATTAGAAATGTTTTTACCTTTCAACATGTTGGGAGCACATTCCGCTAATGTCTTGTTCTTCCTTTCAGCTACACCATTTTGTTGTGGTGTATGAGACACATTGAATTGTTGAATTATCCCACTGTTCTTGCAGTAGCTATCAAAAGATCTTGAGGTATATTCTCCATCTTGATCAGATCTTAGAATCTTGATGCATTTGCCTGTATGATTTTCCACCATAATTTTAAAATCCTTAAAATATTCAAATACATCACTCATTTTCCTTATAAAATAATCCCAAGTAAATATATGTCATCAACAAATATAAGAAAATACCTTGCACCTCCAAGTGACATGGTTTGCATGGGACCACAAACATCAGTATGTATTAATTAAATTATCTCCCTTTGTTTCTTCTCTTTATGTACTGGAAAATCTTCCCTGTGATGCTTACCCATGCACAACCTTCACATTCTATATGCTCATTTTTCAAAATAGGAATCCCTTCAACCATTAATTTATTTTGTAGTAGAAATAAGTCATTTTGATTAAGATGTCCATACCTATGATGCCATAATTATTCTGTTGTCATTGTTGTAGATGTCAATGTTTGATGAGTTCACCTTGTTACATCAAGCTTATACAAACCTCCAATTCTTGTTCCTGTGGCTATGACTTTATAATGATTCTGAATATCCTTCAAAACTCATTGAGACTGCATAAATTCTACATTCAAATTTTTATAAGTTATTGTGGAAACAGATATCAAGTTCTTTTTTAAGCCTGGAACATACAACACCTTGTGGATATGTTTCATTTTCCCATTAGGTAAATTCACACATATTACTCCATAACCCTAAATCTTATGAGATCTGTTATCTCCTAAATATATGTGTATTTCATCTATTCTCTCATGATATTCATCAAACCATTATTTGTTACAAGACATATGAGCTAAGGCTTCTGAATCTATGAACCATGCACTTTCATCATCAGTTTATGCAGACAATGCAACTTTGGAAATAAACAACTTTAGATTCCTAAAACCATCATTGATAGAGGTGTCGTTTTTCACATAATTTCCATTATGTTTTCTGAACTTCTGTTTGGATTGATTAGCTTTCCTTTTATAACAATCGTTAGCATGATGAATAGGTTTCCCACAATAAAAGAAATCATCATTTTTCTTTTAATGTGCATCAAATTTTGATTGAGTCATACCTATATTCCTTGGGTGAAACTTGCATGTTCTATTTTTGTCCCATGGCTTGCCCCTGCAAAATCTGACAGTGACTCTCTTTCACACATTGGCATCTCTACACACGTTTGCAATGTAGCACATATTGTAACGTCCCCGACCATCAACCCCACTGTCGGGAAACGCTACTACACAGAATATACATACATATATTTATAAAGATTATGCATTAAATCAAATTAACACATTTAACATGGAGTTACTGCTATCATTCAGACTTAAATAGAGTTAACAACAATTCAAAATTGGAATGGAATACATGATAAACATTTCAAGACACAGACATGCATCACATATAAATTAAGTAAAAAATTAATACGTATCTTTTAAACTAGCGTAACACCACCAACTGCGTAGAGACCTTCCAGGAACCTCCCAGCCTTAGATCGGGTTTCTCATCACTCTCAGCAGTAGGTCACCCATGAGCTGAGACTAAGCTCCTCTAGGAAATGGAATCCTAGGCTAGGCAAGGTCAACATGAATACACAAACTTTATTCTCTCCCAGGAGCCACTTATTCCCACTTCTCATAGACTCTCATTCCCAACATGCCTATCCCACCCCAGAAGTATACACCTTCACTATCACTAGGACAATCCTTCGGCTGCTAAACCTCCCTTGCCATGGGCTTCAGAAATAGGCCGAATTGGAATTATTTGAGCTCTGTGGCAGCTACAGGACCCCTTACAGGAGTTCTCGCTTCTTTCGTGCACTCTCTTACCTAAAGAGAGTCGTTTATAGGCCTGAAAACCTGCCTCTTCAACCACAACCACCTCCCTCACCTAGAGAGAGTGTTGCACACAGGCCTGACAACCTAATTCTTCATCTCCGTTATAGCACAAGAAAGACAATAGTAAGTCTCAACAAGGAACGAATGACGGTAGAAAATCACATTTATCCAAGGGACTACATGGCCACAACAACCCATAGTTATAACACACACGACATAGAAAATTATGGTATGTTCAGGTTTCACAAATGAAAAGAACCCAAACAGTTCAGCACGAACTTGCATTTGTAGTGTCGATAAAACTGGGTTCACAGGACACACAGGTCAACCTTTCCCTCCCAACTAGTTTCTTAGATGTGCGTAGTTATGCAGAGGTCCAACACAGAGGTAAAACAGGCATAGACTGAGGATGCGTCAAATTCTTAGGAAAACATCACAGGATGACCTCATGGTTTTGGGTTTCAAAGGTGTGCGTGAATGTTACAAAGGTTGATTAAAGAGGCCACGGGATTCACATGAATACACCGGTCGACTTCCTGTTCTGTTTATGAGGAATGCATGACAATAAAATTAAGTAGAGGCCGATCACAGAGGTAACATGGTTCAGACAACAAACGCAAGAATGGAGGACAACCCCCCATCATGGCTTAATTCTTGGGTTAAATTGCATCTACCTTGACTGACCCATCACGACTCAATTCTTGGGTTAAATTGCAAGTCCTTTCCACAACGATGATCTACAATCTCCTTTATGTGATCTTCAACAACTTGATTCAATTCAGCAGTTTCAATCTTTTTGTCAGCGGGCTTTAGTGGCTCATCCACTTCATGCACAACATGACTCCAACAACGACTCTCTCCTCCTCACGACGTATAGCTCATGGCTCCAGGCTTTCCCCGATGGAAACATTTTGCCTCACACTCTCTTTCGCTCTAATACCAAATCAACAAACTACAATGAGATTAAACTCACAATAATTCTCATTAAATTTAATCAGCGAAAAACTTACATTTATAGCTTGATACACAAGCAACGGTTTTCTCAAATGACGGATCTAATAACCCCATAAAGGACACTAGGAGTCCAAGTTTATTAACAAATTTGATATTTAGCATTTCTACAGTAATGTCAAGTGAATCATATTTATAGACATGTAAACTTTTATTAAAGTACAAATCTTGAATAAAGATTTATACTCAAGATTTATATCTAGATCTCTAGGTATATGAAGATAATGGAGATAGCAGTGCAGGTAGTCTTCATAGCGAATGTGGTGTTCCAATTCTTTGTGGACTACATAGACATGCACACATACAAGATGGTTCACAAGGGAAGAATCATTTCCACTTGCGGTATGCACCCCACATGTATATCGACAATATTTTTCGAGGCGAAGTGGCATTGCATTACCTAACAAGAGATCTGCAGTTGTTTAGTTAATTGCATTGTTTAATGCCAGTGAGTGAGTTAGCGATTGATTTATGTTAATCCTTTGCTTTGGTTGCAAAAATGCTAAAACTAGTTTTATTCTGGACATCCTCGCCTGCTTGCCATGTGACATTATTTATAGCGTATCTAATGGCGTGTTGCTCGTATTTCTATTTTATTGCATGTGCATTGATCTAACGAAGTATAAAATGCTGTTGGAAAAATAAAAATAGAAATCATCCCTGACAATTTTCCTCCACTACAATGAAGAAAGATAACCTAAAATCCTGTAATCGTTATCCTTTCTCACTGGGACTAATTTATTCTTGAAGCATCAGCGTTTCGTCTCCCTGGTCGCCATTAAATTTGTTGGATTTCTCTTATAAAACAAGCCACCAAAGTAGACATCCATTATTTTATTTA
This sequence comes from Picea engelmannii, assembly GCA_009831015.1. Classification (NCBI taxonomy): domain Eukaryota; kingdom Viridiplantae; phylum Streptophyta; class Pinopsida; order Pinales; family Pinaceae; genus Picea; species Picea engelmannii. The sequence continues at coordinate 1,054,116 of ML779439.1, read as the reverse complement.
ATTTTTGTTGTGTCATTTCGCGGGTCCATTTTAAGCCAGGGGCAGTCGTGATATCCTCGACAGTATCTGTGACAACTAGTGAAATCCTCCACTGTATCTGTGACAACTTCTGCCTATGGAAGACACGGCACCATCTGTCATATCCTAAGTTTCTTGTTTAGTTGTACACTTTCTACCTATTCTTCATAAAATATTCTCTTTTATCCGGAAAATGCTAACCTGGTTTCTAACTAGAGAAAGGAATTGATAAACCTTTTATTAATATAATATAATAGAATTATATTTTTCACTTAGTTCACAAGGTCAAATCGAGAGGGGTAGTGTAGGGTAGGGTAGGGTATACCTTACTAAACTTTAGTAGTGAAATCCTTATATGAAAGAGTCTCTTATCCCACAAACATGGGGCTTCATACACCTTTTTGGTGTCTTCCTTGACATTCATCTTAAAATCTAGCAATAATCACTTAATAAAAATAGTTGATATAAGCAGATAGGGCCATTAATTTGAAAAGGTGAAAAATGATGCCACATACCTTGTGGATGACCATTAATATATTCATTAATTATTACTATGTATAATATAATAGTAATATATTAATGTAATATATAATAATAATAATGTATAAATTATAATATATATATTATAATGTAATATATATTAATAATTTATAAATTAATGTATTAATTTACATTATTAACTTATTAATTGATTGAAGCATTGAGAATGTGACATGTTAATTAATTAATACATTAATATATTGGTAATTTATACAATGCTAAAGTATTAATACACTAATAAAGTAATACATTAAATGCATCAATAAATACATTAACAAATTAAATGCATTAATAAATACATACTAAAGTATTAATGCACTAATAAATACATCAACAAATACATTACTAATATAATGGTACATCAATATCAAGCACTAATGCATTGAATATAACAATAAATATATTAATTAATTAATACAATTTAGTAATTTATACATTAATACATTAGTAATTTATACATTGATAAAGTAATAATACATTAATAATATAATACATTAAATTCATCAATCAATACGTTGTTAATATATTAAATACATCAATATCAAGCACTAATATATTGACTACATCAATAAATGCATTGAATGAATTAATAAATAAACTTGCTAATGTATCAATACACTAACAAAATAATACAATAATAAAGTAGTAATGTATTGAAGTTAATATATTTAGTAAAACATTATTAAAATTTTAATACATTATTAAGTAATACATTGCTAAATTATTAATACTCTACTAAAGTAATACATTAATAAGCTCATTAATAATACATTATTAAAGTAACAATGCATTAACAAATACATTATTAAAGAGTAATAACTTAAGAAATATATTATTAAAGTAGTAATACTTTAATAATACGTTATTAAAGTATTAATACATTTATTGAAAATGACTAATATGATTAACCATGATTATGGTTTCTTATGGTTGTGATTATGAATGTCATTGATACATTAAAGTATACTGAAACCTATTAATTTAATTGATTAATACATTAATACATTTCTAATAAATACATTACTAAAGTATGGCCGAAGTAACAGGACTGGATGAAACATCTTCAGATGAAGGAAAATCAAGTTCATACCAATTAAGTGAATTTGGCGAACTTTGAACTTTTCCTTTTCTTTGATTTCCTTTAGCTTCTAACTTTTGAAGAAGACTTTCTATTTTGTCAGCACTTTTACTTTTAGTTTCATCAAAAATGACATCCCTGCTCATAATAAATTTGCCATTGGACAAAAGTCGACACCCTTTCTTCTCATCAGAATACCTAATCATTGTGCATTTCAAACTTCTTGAGTCAAGCTTAGTTCGTTTTTCTTTCGGAACTAAGGCATAACATACTCATCCAAAAACTCTAAGATGTTTAACTCGAGGTTTGAAACCAAACCATGCTTCATAAGGTGTGATTCCATCCAAAGAAGCAGTTGGAGATCTGTTCCGTAAGTAGATAGTTGTATGGATAGCTTATGCCCAATATGTAGAACTTAACCTTTTAAATCTCAACATAGATCTTGTCATTCCTAACAAAGTGTGATTCATTCGTTCTGCGACTCCATTTTGCCGAGGAGTGTAGAAATTAGTAAGATGTCTTCTTATCCCATTTTCTGTGCAATAAGTGTTGAATTCATTAGAAGTGAATTCTCCACCATTATCTGTCCTGAGTGTACCTATCTTTGCTTTAACTTCATTTTCAACAAGTTGTCGAAAAATCTTAAAATTTTCAAATACTCCTGACTTTTGCTTCAAGAAGTAAACCCAAGTTAGTCTATTGAAATCATCAACAAAGAGTAACAAATATTTGCAACCATCGAAATAAGTTTCTAGGGGTCCACAAACATCGTTGTGAACTAGTTGCAACCACTCATTGGCACACCATGAACTTGTTGAAAAACTTTCTCGACTCTGTTTTCCATAAATGCATGCTTCACATTTTGAAATGTTCTTTTTGAAAGTGGGAAGTCCCTTAACCATCCCTTGTTTTTGCAGGTGAGACAGACTATCAAAATTGAGATGTCCATATCTCACATGCCACAATCTGATAGGGGAGATACCTGTACTTACTGAACCTGCAAAGTTTGAATGTCTTGGAATAACTGTTCCTTTCATCCTTAACAGTTTTCTATCTTCATATCCTGTCATCACTATTTTCATATTTTGTTTGACTAAATTTATCTTCACCAAGCCATCTTCCATAATTCCCTGATGTCCTGCTTGTCGAATTGTGACTAAAGACAATAAATTATTTTTGAAAGTGGGTACATACCATGCATTTGAAATTAGTCGTTCTCCAATATCAGGTAAATAAACTTTAATGACTCCTCTTTCATAAGGAGTATGTTTAGTATTATCTTCAAGAAAAATAGAATTAAGATGGCATTCTTGAAAATTCCAAAAGAAGTCACGTCTGAAAGTCATGTGTTGAGATGCTCCTGAATCTAAAATCCAAGCATCTTCATAATCACTTTGAAAATCAGTGGAAATCTGTAATGTTGAAGATGAGGTAAACACATATTCTGAATCATCATCCTGTTGATCATTTGCAAATTGTCCGGTGTTTTGATGAAACTTGGTGATTTTATCAATGGAAGTGCAACAATCTTCCACATAATGACCAATGTTGTTACACCTTCTCCAAACAATTTGAATGAAGTCTCTCCCTTTGCCTAAATTCCGTCCTCTACCCCTGCTTTGATTTATGGACATAGTCTGTCCTCTGCCTTGACTGTTGCCTGGAAAAGAGCCTCTTCCTTAACTATTTCCTCTTGCATGAAAATATCCTCTGCCTTGATTGTTTCCTCTACCTTGAAAATACCCTCTTCCTTGACTGTTGCCTCTGCCTTGACTATTGTCTCTGCCTTGAAAATTGGTATCTCTATGTTGGCCTCGTCCACGACCTTATGAAAAGTTTCCTCTTCCTCTTCTGCTATAACTGTCACTGGAAGTCTTACTTGTGCTTGCTTCTGAGAAAAAAACATCTTCGCCAACTTGTTTTTTCTTTCCAAAAGTTTTATTGTGTTGTGATAATAGTTCACTTAGTTCATCAAATGTAGGCTTGTCTAACTTTCCAATGACTTGTAAAGTCTCCAAAAAATGTGTATAGGAAGAAGGAAATCCAACTATTAATATTGTAGTCATAAAACTACCATTTGCTGCTTGAAAACCTGCATTTAATATTTCCTGCTTAATGTTTTTAAGTCTGGAAATATATTCATGGACATCACCACCTTCAGTCAATTTTTGTTGAAGAAAATTTAATTGAAGATCAACTTTCTTGGAGTCAGGCTGAGTATCAAATAAATCTTTAAAAACTTTCAAAGCAGACCACGCATCAGTCGTATTTTCAATATGAACATACAACTCATCATTGACTGAAGATTTAATAAGTGATAATGCTTTGTCATTTTTAACTTCCCATTTTGCTAATGTAGCTGGATCTGTCAGCTTAGTGGGCTTAGTATCTTCATTACAGATATCACGCAAAAATTCATTGTAAATGAGAGTGCTTTCAATGAGTCGTTTCCATGTTTTGTATGATTTTGTGCCTTCAAGTTTATCTGAGTCGGTGAATAAATTAATTAATTTCGACATTGTAGTTTGATGAATCTACGCACTAGAAATAATCACGCCAAGAAAGATGAAGAAGAGCAATACACCAGACGCATCACACCAAAGACGATCTATCGGGGCTTTGCCTTGACCCTCGTATAGTCGTTGAAAAAAAGAAAAAATGACTGAGCTTTGTACTTGGCTCTAGTCAAATCCAAGGATCTTTCAAAATTTTACACTTTACAAAAATTCTGGCAATTTTGCCCCCCCTCAAAGTAAAAAAAAAATTTACTTAGAGTTACAAAATTTTTGTTACCTCCAAAAAAAAATATTTGAACTACTGATCCTTCAGCTCACAATACAATAGTAGAGAAATTTTTCACAATAGATCTGACAGAAAACCATTGAAATCAATGCCACAATGGAATGAACTAGTCTTCGTTGGACATCTTCTTCAACAACTTCTTTGATGACATCTATAGGAGCGTTGTCGTGAAGATTAAACATACAAAGATCTTGCATCTTCCCTTTTAAGACAACCTGGACGCATCTGCAATGCCGAACTTGGCACTTAAATCAATACAAATGCATGAGTATACAATAAATAAAAAACATAATGGATCGTGCGTTACAAAAGCCAACAGGTGAATGGTTCACTTTCATCATGTCAGTATTTGAAACATGGAGGAAAATGCATCCAGTTAAACTAATCCAAAAATTGGCAATAGCTGAAGGCAATGCACAGATACCACTTTCCAAAATTGAAGATACACTTTCCAAGCCTTCCTCCAAGATTCCATTTAGTGTGACAACAATTATGCTAGGTCTCCTCTCTTTCTGATATACACATAGATATAGATGTGAATAGACGATTGCAGAATGGAAAATGTGTCACGGATGGATATTCATCATATTTCACGATTTTGTGGTTTTTGAAATGTTTAATTGAGATTCAGGGATAAATTATTTAAATATGACGGCCAAGTTTGATTGGTGGGAGGCGGATCTTTGTTTTTAAGCTACCGAGGATGTGCAAGACTCCATTGACAGGCCGGTATTCGAATACTATAAGGACAAAATACGGTTGAAAAATGGGCACATTTATAGAAGGGATCGCTCGCACCAATGATTCCCAACAGACTCGAACTCAACACTTAAATCAATACGTCCAGCAAGAAAATAAATATGTCTAGCAAATAAATAAAATTTCAACCAATGTTCAATTCACCTCGACCACCGGATTAACAATAAACCAGTTGATGCATTGAACAGTTACATTTTTATGCTTATGACAGTTATAGGAAGAAGACTGATTGTTTTATATATCAGTGCGAATTTAATGGCAAATCGTTGAATATATCAATGCAAATTTAATGGCAGACCGTTGAATATATTAGTGTGAAATGGAAGATCATTTAATTCATCCTAATTCACATAATAATTATTGCAATACATATATCTGGAACCCTAACAATGATTGCAAAAGGACGGTGAAATACGAGGTAACACTTGCAGCTTTCAGAACTGGGAGATAGCGGGCTGGGCATATGAGCACTGATCATTTACGGCGATGAGATCGTAGGGGGCAGTATCGGTGGCGAGCCACTGGTGAACGGTGAAGAGATTCTGGTTGCAGGACATGTGAGGGCTGGAATAGGTGACTAAAATCTAATGACTAAGTCTAATGACTCAAAACTGAAAATAAAACAATTTCTTCTCCCTTTTTTTTAAAAAAATTTAAACAATAACTGACCAATTTACTGACAGAGTCTGCACCGACTTTCCTTGGTCTGAAACATTGGGATCTCTTCCTCAGATCAACTAATCTCTTCTTTATTTCAACAGCATTACTCGAGCTCTGATACCACAATAATGGCCGAAGTGTCCTCAGACACACAATTTTATTAATAAGAAAAGAAATTACATAATAAACTTGCAAGAGTTTAAACCTGAACAACTCAATACTCTTGCAAAGAGCTATATATAAGTTAAATGTCCTAACAAACTCAAGATATGGATCACTTATTAAATAAACAAGTGTACATTTACAATAAATGCTATCTTAACAATCTTAAAACAATACTCCTATTTTAGAGCCTAAGATACAACACCTCTCTAGAGTCATATCTTTTAAAACAATAAAGTATTTCTAAAAGTCTACATTTATTAATCAAATATTCTATATTTTTAATTTAATATTCTAAATTAATAATCATTTTATTCTAACTTTATAACCTATGATATTTGTATTTTGGATTATCTAACAATAATCAAATAAAATAATACATTAATAAAAGTAGTAAGACATAGAAAAAGCATTAATACTTTTTAACATTCATATAATATATAAATTAAAGTATAAATTTGCAATAAAGTAAAATGTAACTTATTAATTAATTGATACATTAATAATGTAATGTATTACTTAATTGATACATTAATAATGTAATGTATTAATTAATTAATACATTAATGTATAATGTAACATATTAGCGTACTAATACATTAATAATGTTATTTATTAATTAATTAACACATTAATATATTGTTAAAGTATTAATACACTCACAAAGTAATGCATAAATAATACATTATTAAATTAATAATACATTTATGGAAAATGACTATGATTGATTATGATCATGATTTCTTATGGTCATGACTATGAATAACATTGATACATTAAAGTACATTAAAATGTATTTATTTAATTAATTAATACATGTTATTGCATTTTTAATAAAAACATTACTAAAGTATAAATATATTAATAAAATATCAATACACAAATAAAACAATAGCTTCATAAAGTAGTATGACTTTCATAGAAAAGAACATGTTATTACATTAATATAATGTATAAATTAAAATATAAATTTACATTACTTTATAATGTAACTTATTAATTAATTGTTACAATAATAATATAATGCATTGATTAGCTAATACATTAATGTAATATATTAAAGTACTAATAATGTAATAATGTAATTAATTAATTAATTAATAAATTAACACATTGTTAAAGTATTAATACTCTAATAAAGTAATGCATAAATACTACACTATTAAAGTAATAATACATTAATAAGTGCATTATTGTATTTATTAATATTATTAATATATTGAAATATTAATATTAATATTAAAAAAATATTATTAATATTAATATTAAATAATAAATACATTAAAAAAATATTAATACTTTAATAATACATTATAAAAGTATCATTATCTTAATAAAAACATTATTAAAGTAGTAATACATTAATAATATATTATTGAAGTATTAATACAATAATTTACAATGACCATGTTTCACAGTTGACAATGCCCATGGTTATGTTTAGTAAAACTTGGTTGACTTTGGGAAGTAAAGGTTCACTATGGTTGATCTTGGTTGACCATGACCATGGTTAATTGAGGTTGACTTTGGATTACCATGATCATGGTTATTTATGGTTGACCATGAACATGACCATGGTTAACTTCTATAGACCTTCACCATTGTTAAATTGCAACAATATGGTTATTTTAATCACATTGCAATGACAAGGCTATGTTCGTTACAATGCGAAAATATGGTTATGTTTGTCACATTACGAAAATATGGTTATGGCCAATCATGTTCGTCACATTGCGAAAACATGGTTATGTTCATCAAATTACGACAACGTGGTTATGGTCAGTCATGTTCGTCACATTGCGACAATATGGTTATGTTTTTCACATTGCGATAATGTGGTTATGGCGAGCCATGTTCATCACATTGTGACAATATGGTTATATGTTCATCTTATTGCGACAATATGGTTATGGCTAGTCATGTTCGTCACAATGCAAAAATATGGTTATGTTCATCACATTGTGAGACTCGGTGTTATGTTTGTCAAACTGAGAGACTTAGTGCTATGTTTGTTGCATTGCGAGATTCGAGGTCATGTTTGTCACATTCCAACAATATGGTGATGTTCGTCACATTGCGACAACAAGGCTATGTTCATCACATTGTGACAATATGGCGATGTTCGTCGCATTGTGACAATGGGGCTATCTTTGTCATATTGTGATGATAGGGTTATGCTTGACATATTGTGAAAAATATGGTTATGTCCATCATCTTGTGATGAAGGCGTTATGTTTCTCACATTACGACAATATGGTTATGTTTGTCACATTATGACAATATGGTTATGGCTAGTCATGTTTGTCACATTGTGACAATATAATTATGTTTGCAACATTGCGACAATATGGTTATGGCCAGTCATGTTCATCACATTGCGAAAATACAGTTAAGTTCGTCACATTGTGACAATGTGGCTATGGTCATTCATGTTTGTCAGATTGTGACAATATGGTTATGATCATCACATTAGGATAATGTGATTATTGTCAGTCATGTTCATGACATTACAAAAATATGGTTATGTTCGTCACATTGCGACAATAGGGTTATGGTAAGTCATGTTCGTCACATTACAACAATATCATTATGGCAAGTCATGTTCGTCACATTGCGACAATATGGTTATGGCAAGTCATGTTTGTCACATTGCAACAATATGGTTATGGAAAGTCATGTTCCTCGCATTGCGACATCTGTTCTAAGGACATTGATAGCAAATCTACTTGATTTATACATTATAGATGATGATTTATATTTGTCGTGGGAACATTTAAAGGAAATCAACTTGTTATCAACTTCTTTTACCCGTTGTAGATAGAAAATCAACTTGAAATTTGATGATGATTTATTATTGTTATAAGGAAATTTAAGTACACCACAAATGGATCATAGAGTGTATACATTGCACCATGATACAACGTATGACCATTATACATCCATATATAATTTTTATATAATTTTTTTATACATCCATATATAATTTTTATATAATTTTTATTGATTTTATTTGTCATGGATCACAGAATAAACAAAGTCAGTCTCCCACCCATAGAAAACTTTCATTATTATATTTATAATTTTTACTTGTTCTAAATACATTGATAGCAAATGATCTTGAACTTTATAAAGTATGAATTATACTTGTTCTGAGGACATTGATAGTAAATCTGTTTGATTTTAAAAAAATGATTTTGATAATTAAAAAAATGATTTTTTAGTTTATTAAAGTTAGTTTGAAAAAGTAGAAAATGGTCATTAATTTGGAAAGGTGGAAAATGGAAAATGGTTATTAATATATTAATAGAACAGTCATTTACATACATTAATTTTAATGTAAATTAATATATTGATGTATTGAAGTTACACATTATGACTAATTTACTCTTTACAAAGGATATCATTTATCATTCATAATTATATTTTCATAATTCTTTTATTTGTTTTCATTAATAAATCTCTATATTTCTCCTTACATTTTTGTCATTATTTTTCTTTATAATTAAATTACAACATTATAAAAAAATCCCAAAACAAAAAAAATATAATTATAATAAAAGATTGATATACAATGTTAATCAAATAATAAAATAGTTGATTGAAACACGCTATATAGTTGATGGTACAAAAGTTTTTCCTGATCTTCATTAAAGAAAGTAAGATCCGTGTAATGGCCATGGAGGTTAGGTAAGCCTCGTTAAGTGTAGTCCTATTGAATCGACTTAGAATTGTGAAATTTTGCAGATTTGATTTCTGTAGCCTTAGATTTTATGGAAGAGAAGAAATTTGCATGTTGAATGTAGATTATGAAACTGACATCTTATGTCTATAAAATATTGGAGAAAAGTTTCAAGTACATAAAATATTGGAGAAAAGTTTTATGTATGATTCTTGTACATAAAAGCTTGGAGAAAAGTTTTAAGTATGATTCTTAATTACTGCACAACTGTCAAATCCATTTTCTCAGTACATCATTCTCGGTACCAGGACCACTTCAATTGAGAATTATACATTATACCGGCAGAGCCCTCGTATCTTCGCCGTCTCCACCTCTCCAAACCCTGATAGTTGCAGGCATGCACACCCCACTCTTGCTTCTCTCCAATGTTTACCAATGGAATTTACGGGTTTTCATCCGGGTTTTGCATAACAGGAAAGTTGTTTCATAGTGGGAAAGGCGGAGAATCGAAGACAACATCTCGCATTCAGAACTTCCTCTCTTATTTAAGCTAGATATATCATCGACATCATGTAAGGATTTCTGCGGTTCATTCACATAAAAGTCTTTCGTAACGACTGCCATACATGTCCTTGCTAAATTCCACGGGAGCCGATTTCCCCTACGATTTTAATCCGAGGTCATGCCGCAATGAGATTGAAGAATCCTCTGTGACAAATAAAATCCTCACATATCATGACGTCGCATTGTGAAATAAAACATTTTTATAACTCTGGACTTCCGCACTTGCAGACATAGGTCACACAGGTCGGTTTGAATGTTCTTCGTAGCTGGCAAAACAGACATATGATGCCCTTGATAGGACTTTCTATCTCAAAGGGAAACCCAGAGGGTTCGAAGTCGAACGCACGCTCGACTAAGGGGCTTATGGCCATGATCCATTTGATTACAAAGGGAAGTAAAAATTGTGCCTCCTTATAACCCTTAGATAATTTGATTATTCCCAACCACAACTAGCAGTGCGTGCTTTAGTTTTTCAATCACAGCAGCCTCGTCGGTAAGGTTCACTTCATTCAGTGTAGACTAGGTTTTTCAATCGGTCATTTTCTGAGCCAGCCGAAAACAGCCAGCCGAAAACTTTCGGTGCTAATGTTTGATCGCAATTTCGTAGCCCCGTCGTCAAGAATATGATAAAACATTAAAATGTAAAAACAAAAAGCATACGACTGTGGAAACTCATAGGTTCGATGGTCGCGCGGTTGATAATACGTGAAGACACAGGAAAAATGTTAACCCTAGGGTTTTCATATGTGCTGGAATAGTACGACCATTTAAAAATGCATAGAAACTTACCAATAGTACGACCATTTAAAAATGCATAGAAACTTACCATACAATATTTGAACATATCCAATGTATAAAAATTGTGGGCCTTCAAAACAAACACTAGAATAGATATGCTCGAAGAATAGCTCAATTCCTACAAAAATATTTGGAATGAAACCCTTCAGATCAATAAAGAAAACGCTCGATAACATTAAGCAAACGCTTCAAATCCATAAATAAAACGTTTGATAACATTAAGAAAACGCTTCAGATCCATATAGCAATTGCTTTTAATTACTGGAACGTGGAAAAAGAAAATGCTTCAGATCCATAAAAACTTGGTCACCATTAGTAGAATTAATCTATGCTAATTACTTGAACGTGGAAATTAATGGTAAGGGAAGTAATTTCTTAATTTTATTAAGTGAATGTGAAAAAGTAAATAAGGAAAATATAAGCATTCATAAATGCAAGGAAATTATGAAATTAAATCACATTCATTGATTTGGAGCAACCAAGAAAAATATGCCAGCATATTTAATTGTTGAATTTAAGATAGGAATTTGTAATTAAAAAGTTCATTATTCCATTGATTCTAATAAGAGAATGTCTCTATGAGTGTAATTATCATTATTATTACCTTTATTTATAAATTATATAAATTATTAAAAAAATTATCTTTACAATTTTGTTGTTATTTTATATTTTATGAGAGATGTTACACTATTTACTAGCAAAAGCCACATTAATAATATCTTGGAATAATAAATTAATTTTAATAGCATAAATATTATCCTATAATGTTATAGTATATTAAAACAATTTATATTAATTTATATTAATATAATATATGAAACTTATATTAGCAAAGTTTTATATAGAAATTTTATTAATTTCTAAAGATATATAAAGATTAATGTTCATTGAGACATAATTATATAATATTTCAACATTTATATAATTATTGTATTAAATATTATATTGTTATAGCAGTAATAAAAAAATTATATGAAAAAAAAAATTATAGTATTAAATTTATTATATTATAATATGAATATATTATAATAATATTAATAATAACATTGTGATGTTTAAAGATGATGTCACTTTGCAACATTAATCAAGGATTTTTTTGTATTGCAACATTTTTCTTGGGTATGTTGGATTGCGATGTTTAAACATTATTGTGTCACATTCCAAGATTCATCAAATGTCATGTCAAATTGTGATGTTCATCAAGGGTTTTGTCAAATTGTGATGTTACATTCTGACATTTATTAACAGTTTTGTCACATTGCAATGTTCATTCTATGTTTTATTGGGTTGTGACATTGTTCAATGATTATGCCAGATTGTAACATTCATCAATAGTTATATTGGATTGTGACATTCGTAAATGATTATTTTAGATTCTCACGTCCATTGTTAGGTACCATATATATGATATTAAGAAAAAACATAAATATTTCAACAAATACTAGCAAAACAACAAAATGTAGATAACCACAACATCGGAAACAATATCTTTATTGATAGAAATCAATGTTCACTTTTCTCTTCAAGGAGGAAACCATTACAATAATTCTCAAGAAAAGGCTTTCTTCTCCCTCCTACTCTTATTTATACTAATTCTATCTTCTAAAGAATATTCTAAAGCAAGATCTTTCTAGAAGTGGAAGCTTATATTAGGTCTTCTTACATTGACTTGTTCACATTTGTTAAATAAGTCTTATTAACTAATGTCGTCCTTTATTACATGGAAAATATATTATTCTACCTATGTGAGGGATTAGAGAGGTTAGGTCCCTAATGCGCCCTCTCCCTTGATGAACAACCTTGTCCTCGAGACTTGATATGAGGATATTGTTGCAGAATGTTGGGTGGCTACGAGGTGGCATCTTCTGGAATTGTATCTTTCCACTGAACTAACACTTCCTTGATGGTGCGGTGACGGACACAAAGCTATCAATGGTCCAAGACTGCTTGTGAATACAACCAAATGAAACCTTCATCATCCAATTTAGAGAGACTCGTTTGAGTTTGACACTTTATTATATAAACTGGTATTTTTTTTTCCTTATACACATACACATATATATGGGTATGACTGTTAATATTGATAAGACTAAGGTCATGATTATTAAATTCAATAAGATCCCTTATGATACCTTTGTATATGACAACAACAACATGGAGGAAGTGACTTCATACAAATATCTTGGAATTGATATTCACCACAAGCTCAATTGAAATTATAGCATTGAGAAAAGGATTATTGGGGGATGGAAAGCTTATTATGGGCTTGAAAACAATTGTAAATCAGTTGATTTTTGGAGTTGGGATAAGAAGAAACTCCTCTTTGAGACTCTTGTTAGACCTGTTATTTTTTATGGATGTGAAGTCTGGGGTTGTAGTATCTCTCGTGAATCCTGGAGAAAGATAGAGAAAATACAAAACAATTTTATAAACTATAATCTCAAAATTAAAGGAGATACACCCTATCCCATCCTCCTTGTAGAAACAAGCCTCTCCCCCATTGAGAGCATGCCTATGACTAGGTACCTAATGTACAAGAACAAGTTAAACAACATGGAAGACAAGAGGCTACCTAAAATTGCTTCAAAATAAGGTCATAACCACCATCAACTCAAGCGAGGATGGCATAAAAACACTTGATCTTGGCTAAACTATTGTGGAATCATGGAAGAAACCATTTTGCAGAATAAAGATACTATTAAAAAAATGTCAAATCAAAATTTAAGGAAAAAATGTTGTGTGATAAAAAGTTAGACGAAAAAAAAAATTAAGGTATTATAAAGATCCAATCAACCCTAATCTAGAAGATCAAAATTATGTCTCTATTTTGCAAGTGTAAAGAAAAAAATAAGCACTGCTAAGATAAGAACAAATTCTCACGAGCTCCATAGTGAAACTGGGCGTTGGTCAATTCCTAAAACGCCATGGGATGAAAGAGTGGGTCACCTTTGTGACACTAAAAAGGTTGAATATGAAAATCACTTTCTGTTAGATTGTCCAACCTATACTCATATTAGATCACATTTTAAAAATATTGATCACACTAGCAACCTTCCTAACTTCTTAACTCAACAAAAGTATGGTGATCTTGGAAAGCTTGTCTTAATGTTTTTCTAGCACAGAAACAAAATTCTAAAGAATCATAAGTAATCACTTACCCTTTTAAGATCACATAGACCAATTAGGTCTTAATAGACATTAATCATCATCTTCATCATAAAAAATAATAATAATAATTTTTTCTTAATAATTTTATAATGATTAAAATTAAATAATAACTTTTAACTTTTATAATTAAAGATATATAATAATAGTTTTTTCTTAAAATTTTATAATGATTAAAATGATTAAAAATAAATAATAATATGCAAGACCAAAAAAATACTTTATTATTTTATTTTTTTCATTTTGAGGGCAATAGCAATGTTTTCAGTGTTTAAAAATATAGTGTCGAAGTTATAGCGATCACATTCTCATTGCTCTAATGATAAATTTAATCTCAAGTAATTGGTAGTCGGTGGCCAAGAGTATTGCTTTTTAACTAATGACTTATATCAAAAAACTTGCAAAATTATCTTTGCATCTTCGGTGGTAACCTTGATGTAGTTAATATGTAAACAACGGTAATTTGAGACTTTTTGGGTATCTTCAAATGTTTTTATTTTTATTTTTATCTTTTAATTATTATTGGAATTTGGTAACTCAATTTGATATTATTTAAATAATTTTTAAATGCAAAACATTGTAATTTTATTTTATTTAAATAATTTTTAAATGCATAATTCAAATATATTAAGATATCTACAATATAAAATATTAAATTTGTAATTTTAATTATTTTTTAAAATTTATAATTAAATTTAAACAAAAAATATATGAAAAATATACCTACCTTTTTTGAATAACAGTTTTTTGAATTCATAACCATTTAAAAAAAAATATTCAAAAACCGTGCAAAAGAACCATTTATTTTGCTTAGTATTTTTTGGTGCAGGAAAGTCAATAAAAAAGAGAGAAGAATTTCTAATAAACTTGCAACAGAACCATTTATTTTACATCGTACAGAACCATATACTTTACTTCGTTTTTGGCTGGAGAAATGACTACTCATCTGGGTAAATAACAAAGTATTTTAATAGAATTTGAAAACAATAAAGCTCCAATCCACACGTTGGTGTCCATTGTATATATAAATGCTCACTCTCAAAGCCCATGTCCTCTAAATGCTCAATTGCCTCGCGCCTCTCTGTAATTACGTTGATAGCATGGAGTATTGCTCCCGGAAGTTCGTTGTTCAAGTAATTCTATGGAACGGCCTGCAGTGGCTTCTTCACAAACTTTGTTAAAGAATGACAGGCTAAGTTTATTAAAATGATTAGAGAATAGTCTCCTTTCATTTTATATGTGTCAGATATGATTAACCATTTTCTTACTGTGTTGTTTTAGACTATGACTTGCCTCATGAACTGCTGAACCGGGCTTGCCTGCTGAACCGGGGGAATAGAAAGAGGAAATCGTTAGGCTCAACCGGGGATGCCTACATCCTTGATATGCTATATCTACGTCCTTAACCCAGGAAGGAAAAGCAAGAGATTCCTTCTGAACCGGCCTTATTGTCATTGTAAATTGTGTATGGAGTTTATGAAACTTCTAGAAATTTAAAACAATATTATGAGAAACGGCTAAAACGTACAACATTTAAGGAAATTGTGCGCACTCCAGTGAAAAATAGTGCGCGCCACAAAACTTCATCGTTGAACACTTATCACGTAATGCACATAAAATACTTAATGAATGGTTTTGTGACACAAAAACAAATACAATGCTATACTTAGCATATAAACTCAGAAATACATGTGAGTGTGACAAACTCAAAATACTCGATGTATATTAAACTTTGGCATTGTATGCTAATACAAAATACAATATTCAGACGAGCTTTCACTCCAATGACTTCTATTTTGTGCTTTCATACTTCTTCAACTCCTCAAATGTTATTGTTTTTTTCTTCACAACTTTATTTTGTTTACTTCTGTACATTTGTAGCCACTAACTACAGGCTCGGACATATATGGGTAAAGACGGAGACTTCTTACAGAAGCGACACAAATAAATTCAACTGACTCTTACCTACTTAATTGGTCTTGAGAAAGATTAATATTGGCTTCAATTCATAACTCCTCTGCTTGCTGACTAACTAAACTGAGTTTGAGTAAACTTTTTACTTTGTATTTGCAGACCGACTGTCTGATAGACAAATTGGTAGAGACTTAAAGCTCACCGACTTGTAATTACGATTTCCAACACTCCCCCTTAATTATAAATAGGTGTGGTTTACATGATACAAAATTTTAAATCAAAATTTTCAATTTTCTTGAACTTTCAATCATCGGTTACTATGCAAACTCCCAGACTACTCAAAAAATGTTGAAATGCATCGTTTGCTAAAGATTTTGTAAGAATATCTGTGAATTGTTCATTCGACCTACAAAACTTTAAACAAATCTCTTTGTTATTTACCAATTCTCTGATAAATTGATATCTTGTATCAATGTGCTTTGTTTTATTGTGAAGCACATAATTCTTTGATAACATGATGGTTGAATTGTTGTCACAAAATATTGTAGTTGGTGACTGTTGTTCCTACAACAAAGATTTTAACATTCTCCTCATCCAAATTTATTGACAAGTTGTGCTTGTAGTTGCAACATGAATAAAGAGTCACAATGGGATGCTTCCTTGATGCCCATGTGATATTATACCTGTTCCAAAATGAAATGTGTACCAAGAGGTACTTTTTTTTTCATCTATGTTGTCTCCACAATCATTGTCAGTGTAACCAATCAATTTGAAATATTTTGAAGTAGAATATCTAATGCCAACATATTTTGTTCCATTCACATATCTTAGGATTCTCTTTCTTGCCTTCCAATGTGATTCTTTTGAAGTTTCCATGGACCTTGAAATTAGGCTCAATCCATACATAATATCAGGCCTAGTTGTTGTTAGATACATAAGACTTTTGAATGGTTGTTGTTAGTTACATAAGACTACCTACCAGTATTTTAAATAGTGTGGGATCAACCTTGGAGCCTTTATCTTCTTTGCTTAACTTCAATAATGTTATAAGAGGTGTTGGCATTGCTTTGGAATTTATCATGTTGAATCTTTTCAAAATTCCATGCGCATACTTAGACTCTTAAATAAATATACCAGTTTTGGACTGGTGAACTTGATGATTTTCTTTGATGTACAATATTTTTTCACATTCACTTCTCTGAAATCCATTCTTAGAAAGATAGGAATATATGTGATTGTACCAAGATCTTGGATCTTTCTTTAACCCACACACCGTTTTCTTTAATGTGTACACTTTGTCTTCTTGTCCTGGAATATCATATCCTTGTGATTGTTCCACATACACTTCTTCTTCCAAATGTCTAGTAAAAAATGTTGACTTTACATCCACTTGATAAAATGACCACATGTTTTGCGTGGAAATGGATAAAACAGTTCTAATCGTGTCCATGCACGCAACTGGTGCAAAAATTTCATTGAAATCAATTACAGGTTGTTGTGTAAAACATCTTGCAAATAACATTTCCTTATGCTTCTACACATTTCCATATGCATATTACTTGGTTTTATAAATCCAATTCACACTTATCACATCCTTTTCATGAGGTAAATCTACCACCTTCCATGTTTGATTTTTCTCTATGCATATGATTTCTTCATTCATGGATTGTGCCCATGCATCATCTTTGAAAGCTTCCTCAAAAGATATTGGATCATCTATTTGTGAAAACAGATAAAAAACAAAAAATGAATTTGTTGTGTCCTCATTATAGATGTCGCGCATACTTCTTGTCTTCCTTGGTAACAGACTTGCTAATGTTGTATCTAGAGATGTAGAAATACTTGGACTACTTGTTGGAGTTACTTTCACTCTAGGTGTAGACTATGCACCTGTTTATCTTGTTGGAGTAGTTTGTGCTGTGATTTGTGTCGCAGTTCCAGGTGTAGATGGGACTGCACACTCATTTGTACATGGTGTTTGAACCAATTAATCTTTTGTATCATCATTCTCAATAACATCGATAATTATGATTGTATTTGCTATGCTTCCATCCCATGCTTCATTCTCCACAAACTGAACACCGTGACTGATTATGACCTTTCTTGTGACAGGTTCATACAACTTGTATCCATTTTTGTCTTCAAAGTACCCAACAAATATACATTTTTTTCCTTTGTTGTCCAGCTTCGTTTTCATCTCATTTGGAACATGTGCATATGCAACACAACCAAAAAACTTTTATGTGTGCCAGATTATGCTTCATACCCATCTAGGCTTCTTGAGGAACTATGTTCTTCACAATTTTTTTCAAACATATGGTCATGATGTATACTGTAGTTGCTACTTCATCAACCCAATAATCATTTGTATAATGTATGGCTTCCAACATATTGCGTGCCATTTCCATGATGGTTATGTTCTTTCTTTTTGTGACACCATTCTATTGTGGTGTATATCGTGGGGTAAATTTCTCGTAAATGCCATGAACTTTACAAAAGTTCTGAAATTCACTTGACACATATTCTCCTCCTTTATTAGTTCTTATAACATTGATGTAATAACCACTCTGCTTTGCCACAAGTGATTGGAATTGCTGAAAACAACCCAATGCATCATATTTATTCTTTAGGAAATAAATCCATGTCTTTCTTAAGAAATCATCAATAAATGTTAAAAAATATGTATTGTCTCCTATAGATAGAGTTTGCATTGGTCCACAAATTTCTGAATGTACTATTTCTAGTGGCGATTCTTCTCTATCTGACTTGCCAAATGGAAATGATTATCTTTTCTTCTTTCAAAATATGCAGCCTTCACATATTCTTTATCATTTTTCAATTATTGGAAAACCTTTTACCATATCCTTTTTGTGTAGAATTTTCAGACCTCCAAAGTTTAAGTGTCCAAATATGAAATTGTATAGCCATAAGTCATTATGTACTTCATATTGGAATGTTGCTTGCATCTTTGCACCATTTTCTCATTTCTTGATATTGCGTGCGTTATTTTCTTCATTTGAACTGCACACACTTTCTGTTGAAAATGTATTGTCTAAATGCACATATTTTTCTCTACCAATAACTTGCATTGTATTTTTCTTCATGGATCACTTTAATGTCAATGGGAACATTCTATTGTTTGTCATCTGAATTATTGAAATAATTTGATTGCTTGGATATATATCCATAATCACAGAGTGATTATCTTGCATGTAGATTATGTATACTTTCTTTAACAATTGTATCATGCTCATCAAATTATGCTTTAGACTAGAAAAATAATATACATCAGGCATAACTTTTTGTTCTCCTTGTTTGGTTAAAATGTTTAAACTTCCTTTGCTTAAGACAATGACTTGGATATTTGTTCCAAGTGTAAATTTGGTTTGAACTGAATTATCCAAACTAGAAAACAATTATATGTTTCATTTCATGTGGTTATTGTAGCCTAAATATAAATACCATATGTCACATGGACTTGCTTGAGCAACATTGCATTCAACTAGTGATACTATAGGCATTTCCTCAGAATGGGCCATAAACATAGGACTGGAGGGACTATTTGTGTTGTGTCACTATTCTTGTCCTATCTTGTTCTAATTATATTTTCTCTTCCTACACTCATATGCATAATGTTCATACTTTTTACAATAATGACAATGAATCTTTGATTTGTCAATTCTCTGACTACTTGGACAATAGGTATTTGGGTTTTGACCTCTTTCACCATTGTTTTTAGGACTGGTACTACTTTCCTTTGACATAACTTCTTCATCTTCTTCTAGAGTTAGTTCCCCCCCTTCCTCTTCCAGGACTTATAAATGACATATTTGACCTATTTAATCTATGTTCATGATCAATGCAAGAATTTTGTAATTCATCTAGACTAAACTGACTCCGGTCTTTTTCTTCTAGAGTCACAACAAGGGTATCAAATTTAGGAGGAAGACTCTTAAGTACCTTCTCAACAACATTTTTTTCTTCTATGGTTTCTCCATGACACTTAATCTTATTTATCATGCTAATAACATGGGTATAAAATGAATCTACTAAATCTAAGTATTTCATGGACAAAGTTTCAAAATCTCTTCTAAAAATTTGTAGTTTTGAAATCTTGACTTTGTGCATACCTTGATAAGAGGTTTGTAATATGTCTTATGCTTCCTTGAATTTATTTTCAGATGCAACTCTTGTAAGTATGGTCTCATGCATGGCTTGATATATGTAAAACATCATCTTTCCATCATTCTTTCTTTGATTTTTCAAGGCATCATTCTTAGTTTGTCTGAAGCGATTGTACGCTACCTAATCTGGTGATTCCACATAGAAATTATCGACTGTTTCCCACACATATTGACCCTGAAATAACTCCTTCATGGTTAAGGACCATAACTCATAATTTTTTCCTATGAAAGTGGAAGATTGCAAATTTGAAGTAGAAGCCATATTTTACCTAAAAATAGAGTTGTTCCTATGATCAACCTACTTTGATACCAAATATCGGATCTACAGAATGCATGGAAAATTTGCACAATGCAGTGACAAATATTGTGTGCCATAAAAATTTGTCACTGAACACTCACGAATTACCAGTGCATAGACTATACGATTTACTGTGCGCTGTGATAAAACACTTAATGAATTTTTCATGACACCGAAAAAAATAGAGTGTTATACTTAACATATAAACTCATAAATACATGTGATTATGATAACACTCAAGATACTTGATATATATAAAACTTCGGTGTTGTGTACTAATACAAAATACAATACTGAGTCGAGTTTTAGCTCCAATGACTTTTGTTGACTTTAGAGACACAAAGCTTGTTCTCTAAGACTTCTTCGACTCCTTATTTGTTGTTGTTTTCTTCTTGATGACTTTGTTCTCTCTACCTCTTTAGATGTGTATCAACTGACTATAAGCTCTTACATATATGGATAAATACTGAAACTTCTTACAAAAGATAACCAACTTAACATTTAAGACACAAATAAATTAGAGTGACTCTTACTTACTTAACTAGTTTCGAAAAATATTAAGATTGGATTCAATTAATAGATCCCCTATTTGCAAACTAAGTGATTGACAGACAATTTCAGCTATTGCTTTCGGTCTCCATGTGTTCTTTACGTGAGTTATTTGTTGGATTTTTCATTCCCTATTTAAAGTCTTTTGGGTAAAGAACTTTAAGAATTTCATCATTTTTAATTTAAGCAGGGGAAATTGTAATGAAACATGACTAAAAGTACAGGCTTTGAAACATGCTTGAAACAACAACAAAGCTTTTGTGGATAACGTTGTCTAGTCAAGCTAATTTGGATAATAAAAATTTTACAAGTACAATTTTCCAAATTCATTTGGATTATAGTAAATTTATATTCATGCTTGTAGACATAGCATATTCGTTTGAAAGAATTATAATAAATTTATATTCATGTTTGTATAACGACATAGCATATTGGTTTGAAAGAATAGTGATTGGTTTCTATTAAACCAAACATAATGAATGGGATTCAAAGTGGACTATTTAGTAGATATGGGAGATGGGTTAACAATCATTTAAATAATTAAATTTAATTGACCAAATAAATTCTAAATTAAATTTTTTTCTTTATAGAACATTTTGTTCAAGACATTTTATTAATGACGACATGATAAGCTCCAAACATAGTATTAGTTATCACATTAATTTAAATTTAATGGAATTTTTAATTAAATAATTGTAATTAAAAGATCCATTAAATTTAAATTAATGTGATAACTAATAATATGTTTGGAGCTTATCATCTTGTCATATTTTCAATAAATAAATAAAATTAAAAAAAAAAAAAAATTTACATTAAGAGAAAACAAAAACAACCCTAAAAACAAAAACAACCCTACGATATCTTTAGTTTAAAATAACAGATTAAATCTGTAGATTTTGAAGTGCATAAGAATATTCAGCCTCGTTTGTGTGAATAAGGAATAACCATTCCTTCAAGCGTACTCACAAAAGAGCAACTTTAAATGAAGAATTATTTCGAGAAAAGGAAATTAATATACATTAATTTAAGAAGATCCATTTCAAGCTTACCCAGCAACCATAAATGTTTCATGTCGAAGCCACCAAACACTTGAAAATAGTTAACAACCATTCTATATCATAGTTTAAAACATGAGTTTCATTTTAATAGTACATGTTTAAATCCAGAAAAGTTCTAAATTATCTCAGAAATAAAAAAATTCCATATAACAATTTAACCAAAAAAAAGTCCATCTTATTACTTCGATAGGTGTCCTCTCCATTGGAATCGATGGTTTAATGAGCCTTTTAATCAGAAATTCCAATCTTATGGTCTACAATGAAAGATGCTGGCATATTCTTCGTGTTCACTCAAATAAATGAATAGGATTTAATGTTCTTAACTTCTTTGCATTTATGAATAAGTCAAGTTCCTTGTTTACTTTTTCACATTTACTTAATCTCATTAAAAAATTACTACCCTACCCATGGATTGCCACGTTTAATAATTAATTTGTATAATCAACCTCATTGCCATGTCCAATAATTAGCAGGGACCAAACGTTTATGGATGTCAAGGGTTTCAATGTTTGGCATTACTCGTGCTCTGCCGTTCCAATTCTCCTCCAGTTAAAAGAATTTATTTTATTTAATCTAATAATTTTTTTATCGCATTTACTTAATACATCATTAAAAAAGCATTGCCCTATCCATTGATTGCCACGATTTAATTAAATTTTTAATTACGACCACCTGAATGCCACGTTTCAGTGAACAACAACCATTACTTGGCTTAAATATGAATGTGAAGAGTGTCTATGGTTTCAGTTTACTCAACAGCCATTACTTGGCTTAAATATGAATGTGAAGCATGTAGACCGTTTCAATTTACTCGTCATGCCTTATTGCGCAGAAACTCTAATATTTGGACAAATGTTTCACTTGGATTAAATATGAATGTGAAGCGTGTCTATCATTAATGTGAAGAGTGTCTATGGTTTCAGTTTACTCAACAGCCATTACTTGGCTTAAATATGAATGTGAAGCATGTAGACCGTTTCAATTTACTCGTCATGCCTTATTGCGCAGAAACTCTAATATTTGGACAAATGTTTCACTTGGATTAAATATGAATGTGAAGCGTGTCTATCATTTCAATTAAGAGTCCGCATTTCGATTAACAGGTAGGTTAATTGAATCCTCATTTGATTGTCATTTACATGCCATTCTTTTGGCGTTTCCATTGCCCTCACACTACTGTGCTTTCATTCTAAATGAATAGAGGGTGTTTCCATTGCACACCTCCAAGGAGGAAAAGGTCAGCTACTATATGTTATTAGCTTCTATATCTTATTTTATTCTTCTTGAATGATACAATAAATAAAACATTATTATTTTCAACGGCCTCATAGGTGATTTGAATTGCTCTGAACACAACTCAGATTAGTGTCTACAACCTGTGGATGCCTACAAAAATGACACATGAGTAAATCCGGGTGAGAATCGAACATGAGACTTCATTTTACAAATTTCCTTCCATTTACACAGCATTTGCCAATCCATCTACACCCGTGCGAGCATTCCTTTTCAGTTTTAAAGTTAGTTATTTTAATGCTTTTTAAAGCTAAGGTTATGGTTGTTCATATTAGGGTTACGGTTTTATGGTTATGATTAGAAATATATGTGAATCTGTTTTATTCGATTGAATTGGTTTGAAATAAGAATCACAGGGATCTGATTGAGTGATGTGTCCTTTGGGACTTGAGTTAGTTTGAATAAGTTAGGGTTGTGTCTACTATGCACATTAAGTAAATTCAGTCTTCTATTTGTGTGTATGTAATGTAACAGTTTTATCCATGATATATGATAGAAATTAGCATGCTTGTAAAGCCACGGTCTTTTAGTAAATTCAGTTTAGTTTTTGTTTTCTTGTAATGTCACAATTTTATCAATTATCAATGATATATGGTAGAATTTTGCATGCATGTGACGCGATAGTCTTATAAATGATATATGGTTTATATGGTTGAAATGAGGAGTGTTATAAACGAATCATGAACTTTTTTCTTTGCAAGTGAAACTCTTATGCATGTGATTCCAAAATCATTTCTTTATGCATGTGACTCTTTATGCATGTGACTAGAAAATTGTATAAATGACATATGCTTAAAATAAGCAGTGTTATAATTTTATTTTTTTTTGCAACTTGAATATTTCCTTTGCACTACTACTGACCTGGGGATGCTAATAAATGTACTAAACTTATATTAAAAGCTCGTAAATAATTAATAAATGTACAATTGATTACTTAAACAAATAATTAAAATGCAATGCAACAGATGAATCAAACACCATTTAAAAATTCAATCATAAAACTAGAATTGTATCCTGCGAGTGTGTAAAGAATTAAAAAATGTGAAAAATTGATTACTTAAACAAATATTTAAAAATCTTAGAATTAAAATTAATATATATGTTTGTAAAATAAAATATATAAATAATATTTTTCACACTATTATAAATATAAATACAAATATACAAACTCGGTATTCCATTAAACATTAATTGAAGTATAAATACATTAAAATTTAGAGAAAAATTATCCTTAAGCAATAGGAATTTTCCATAATCAATTGAAAATAACCTAAATATCTTCCACCAACAACTAAAGAACATTATATGATTAAAGTCAAACTAAAGCAACAACCGCGTACCTATATTTACACTAATTCATAAATTACTTGTTTCTCTCGGTGAGATCGTTATAAATGACACGAAGCTATTGTTTTAACTTATCACACGGTTCATTAATCTTGTTATGGACACTACGCCAACTCCCCAAAATTAGTGTCGAACACTTGACTGTCTGTACCAGGCCACTTACACCTTCACTAATTAAGTTTTTCCTGTCACATTTGATGGTATCCGGTATCAATAATATTTATTATTGTTAATGGTTATTAGGGTTAGGGTGAAATCAGGGTTAAGGTTATTGCTATTAGAATTATCACTATATTAAAGTTATATTTATTTTTATTTATTTTTATTAATGTTTATTTTTTAATAATAAAATAATAAGAATAAAAAAATAATATTAATAATAAAAATTTAATAATTATAATTTAATTTAATGTATTTTTATTATTGTATTAATACTTTATTAATGTTTTAATCTACTCATACTTTAATAATGTATTTATTTTGAAATAATGTATTAATAATATATTAACTTTTTAATAATGTATTAATTTAAAATTATATATATAAATATTAGTTTTCACAATATTATAAATATAAATATAATATTATAAATATAAATACAAGTGGAGGATGGGTTAGACACTAATCTAAGTATAAATGCATTAACGTTTCGAGGAAAGTTATCATTCTTGTTATACATTTCAATTATTGTTAATAGTTATTAGGGTTAGAGTGAGATAAGAGTTAAGGTTTGTACTATTTGTTGGAACGTGGTAATGTTGCAATTTGATGAACAATGTAAGGTTTATAATTTTCTTCTTATAATAAGAAGAAAATAAAACAAATAATGTTTGTTGGAACTGTTATCGCACAGTTTGTAGGAGGGGTTTAGGTTAGCTTGAGTCAAGGCTTCAAACTAGCGTAACAAGAGCTTCCCCACCCACTATCACCTCGATGGGGAGCTCTTTCTATTTAGGGTGGCTAATCCCAAGGGAGACGTCCCTAGTAATCTGGGGTTCTGAAGGAGAAGGATCAAGGTTTAAGGTTTCAAAGGTTAAAGACAAGCTTTCCTTCACAGATTACTGCCAACTAGGAGATAGTCAAAGAGGATATTCCACTGATAAGGGCACTTGTTTGCGAGACAAGACAAATAAATCTAAAATGTGCAGCAATGGTTAGTACTTCAAATATTAATGACTATCTTCAACATATATATGAGCAATGATAATTGTAATTATTGACGAAGTCAATGATTATAGACAAGGATAAAAGCTTAAAACACTTCTTCAATAAATACAAAGTGATAAAGGCATTCAATGTTTAATATCAATCTTTATTATATCACAATGCAATAAATGTCATAAATCTGCTCATACATATATATTGTTGTTGCGTCACAATGCAAAATTAGGGTGATGTCAGCCCTAACAATAGGTCAAAACTGAAAGACAATGAGTGAAACGTTTTCTCAAATAAGCTTATGAATGCAATCAATAACTCAAAGTCTATTAGATAAGGTGATAAAGGTCACAACGTTTTATGCCAAAACAAGAGATCAAGAAGTGTGACGTCACCTATATTATTTATGTTTTAGGGTTAGGGTTAGCTAGCGAAGAGGTAGACGTTTTGACTAAATCAACCAATGAAAGTACTCAAATCCTCTATGGCTACAAAGAGATGACTAAGCCGCAATTTTTAGTCCAAGCAAAGATTCAATTAGGGCAAGACGTCATCATCAAGCTAGGGTTAGTAGGACGCTAGGTTAGTTTAGGGTTTCAAATTAAAAAGTTTTGAAAGAGAGTTTAAGCACAAACAAGCTCAAATTTATACTTCTAGACTAGTGCCTTAGGTTAATGGAGTCAAATGGAGAGAAGCTAATGGCTTGGAGAAATTCAAACCTAAGGACAAGAGGATTAGGTCTAATGGTGTTGCTATGGCAGGGCCACTAGTTCAAAACCCTAAGAAGAGAAGACTTAATTAGGTGTAGCTAAGGCTAGGCTTAATTAGGTGTAGCTAAGGCTAGGCCTAAGGCTCCTTATTCTTTCCTTAAGACTCTTTTGGCAAAACAACTAGCTTATAAACACAAATCTATGGCTGAAAAGTGTTGTTCAAAGACAAGGCTTTTCAAAACCCTAGAAGTAAGCCCTAGGTGTAAAGTAAATTAGGCCTAGGACGCCTTCTTTCTTCAACTTTTGTTTAAAACTAACTCAAGAAAAGAGCATGGATAGTGTAGCTATGGCTAGGCTAAACCTTCTCTAATCAAATGGATAATAAGATTTTACCATGGGGACATGAAGCCACAACCTACTTGTGTGTTGGCTCCCTAGGGTTTTAATGATTAAGCAAATAATAGCAATGTAACTATGCATGCAAGATATTTAATCAACAACCATTCATTCAAGAAGTTTTGATGAGAAAAACACTTACAAATTCATGAAGAAGCATAATCAAACCCTAGTTGTAAGCCTTCCAATGATAAATAGCACCATATGCCAAAAGATAATCCTCCAAGAAGTTGCGCCTCACTCCAAAAAGACAAGAATAATCAAGACAAGAGCTAAAGAAGTCACTCTCACAAGAGAGCAAGTTGTGTTATGTCCAAATGAGGGTAAAACGTCCTCACTTTATATCATTCTCATGACCTTTAATTAACAAAATAGGTCATTAAAACAACCGACAAGGCTGACTTTACATTATTCAATTATTTGTCACTTTAAATGCCAAAAATGTCAAAAAATGAGCAGAAAATGGAGACGTCAGGCCCCTATAGGGGAGACGTTGGCCCTTTTTGGGCATGATCAACATCCAAGGAGAAAAACGTTGGCCCCTCTGGGGCTCCTGCAACCTATCACACGTGCCAAACAAGCCTAGCACCCTGCCACATGCTCCAGACATCGTCCAGCCTGCCCTGGGTGGCGTCGTGATCACCAAGACCATCGTCCCATCTGCAAGGGGATGATCCCCATGGGTCAAAACTCTGCCAAAAACGTCCTGATGAGGGCATCCTTCTTCTTCATTGTGCAAGGGCTCGTCACAACTCTGTCCTGCCTCTGCCATCCTAGCAACCATCTGATGGGCTCTTCAGCCCCATCGAGGTCCGAGCTAATCATCTCCCCATGTGCATCGATCCTATGGTACCTGTCCGTCGGGCATGGTCCTGCACATCAAAGACTACGCCCTCCATGGGCTCATCAATCCTAGACATCATAGAAATGTAAATCATATCTCATCATTAAATTTATCAAACATATGCATGAAATCCCTAACAAATCATCTAACAACTCAAAGACATTACACAGATCTACTATACAAAGCTAAGGAAACCAACAAGACAACCTATTGGGCTAATACCCACAAGAAATGGAAAGTTTCCTCAAAGGATCATTCAAGCCATGTGTAATGCGGTGATATGGTTTTAGGGACATCCAATCATAGTCAGACCAAGGGCTGGTGTTTTCTGTGGGTGCCTTTGTAGGAGGTGAGCTGTACCCGTCATGGATGCATTTTTTCCAAGCCCTTTATTACCTTATCTTCTTTTATTTATTTTTTACTACAAGCTCTGACGAAGAGGACGCTGCCTTGGCTTGGTGGCTAGAGCTGACAGCGTTACCCACTAGTATCTTCGCAGAAATGAGAAGAATGGCTTGTGATGAGACCCCCTTTCCTTTGGCCATGCAACCAAAGGTCACTGCCCTGGTTTGGTGACCAGATAGTGGCAATGTCATACTGCTAAATACCTATGAACATAATGGGTCGGCTCGTGATGAGACCTCCCATCCTCTT
>ML779439.1:996597-1025404 GCA_009831015.1 Picea engelmannii | reverse complement strand
CCCCAACAATGGTCAAGTGGATTAGTGTAAGATCCAAGCAGTCATCCGAAATGAAAGAAACCCAATGCATATATAAGAAGGTTATAATGATCAAATATGACACATACCATGATACCTCGGACCAATTACCTCATGGAGCAAGACCCCTCTCTGATGCAAGCCCGGGCCGGTAGTGATGGAAGATGGTACTGCTGACAGGACAAAGCTAGCTGAGAAGAAGAAAGATGGGCCCTCCAGGGCCATGCTCAAATCACTCCTGCTCTCGGTACTCCATGTCTAGGACCATGTGGGCCTCGAGACATGATCTCCTAGTTATCCCTAGATATCGGGGATAACAGGAACATAGTAATGTTGCAATGTGATGAACATTGTACTGTCACAATGTGGAAAACATAGTAATGTCACAATGTATCAAACATAGCCATTAAAATAAATTAAATATTATTTTATAATAAGAAGAAAATAAAAATAAAAGGATAATTTAAATAATATTAATTTAATAATAACAATTTAATGATAACATTTTTAATTTTAATTTAATTTAATGTAATGTATTATTTATTAGTGTATTAATACTTTATTAATGTTTTAATGTATTCATACTTTAGAAATGTATTTATTAATGCATTTAATGTATATAAATCTAATAATGTAATATTAATGTATTAATTAATTAGTGTAGTAATATATTAGCAATGTATTAATTTATTAATAATTTAGTAATACATCAAGTAGAATGACTAGAAGTCAAGTAGATTTATTATCAATATCTTTGGAACAAGTGTAATTCACCATCTACGAAGTTCAAGATGTTTTTCTATCAATGTTTCTAGAACAAGTAAAGATCATCATATGTAAGGTTAAAGATGATTTGTTATCAATGTCCTTAGAACAAGTATGATCTTAAGTTGTCTTCCATGCAATACATCACATCAGTTCAAAGTTCCTATCTTTGTGACAAAGTAAACAAACCCTTAGTTTTTTCTTTTAACTTGGTGAAAAAATCATTTTTGTAATGTCTCAAACATAAATCAAACTTGTCATGTGATGAACATAACCCGACGTTGCAATTTGATGAACCAAATCGAGCTTTATAAAGGTCATCCTTTGAAATTTCCACATTTCGTCCTCTTAGAATTTTGATTACATTTGATTACAATGGATAGAGTTCAAATTAGGAGTTTACCCTTAGAATTTTGATTGCATTTGATGTATAATCATTTTGATATATTTTGAAGCCCCAATGATGATATTCTACATAGATAATTAGATAAATTGATTTTTACTACATTTTTTTTATATATAAAATTCACAATTCTAATTAAATTGAGTATTTTTCCAATCATAATATGAAAAACATTTCCTCATGTTGAAATGTGATAGACATATCTTGATGTCACAATGTGACAAACATTTGCAAATATCGCAATATGTCGAACATAGTAACGTTGCAATCGATCAAACATGGTAAATTGGCTATGTCGCAAACATATATGGGTATTGTAATGTGACAAACATATATAAAAGTCACAATCTGACAAACATTTCCAAACGTCGCAATGTGTCGATCATAGTGATGTTGAAATCTACCAAACACGGTAACATCGCAATGTGATGAACATATAGGGACAATGAAATCTCATGAACATTTACGGTCGTAATTTGACGAACATAGAATTTTTATAACAATCTAACAAACATAAATGGACATCTCAATATAATAAACATAGGTATATCATCGTAACGCAATGAATATATCTTCACGTTGCAATGTGGTGCACACATCATGACATCACATTATGATAGGCATTTCTAAATGTTTCAATGGGACAAACACAACACATCGTTGCAATGTGATGTATGCAACCTAGTGTACCAATTTGACAAACATAAAACAATATTGAAATGAGAGAAACATTTCCCGACGTCGCAATGTCATGAACATAACCCACTTTCAAACTGTGACAAACCTATTCCAACACCATAATCTGAGAAACAAAAACCCTTCGTCATAATGTGAGAAACAAACATTTCCTAATGTTGCAATGTGCCAAACTTTTCCTAACGTCGCAATGTGACAAACATTGCCTAACGTCGCATTCTGAAAAACATTTCCCGACGTCGCATTGTGACAAACATTTCCTAACGTCGCATTGTGACAAACATTTCCTAACATCGCAAAGTGACAAACATTTCCTAACGTCACATTCTGACAAACATTTCCTAACATTGCAAAGTGACAAACATTTCCTAACATCACATTCTGACAAACATTTCCTAACATCACAAAGTGACAAACATTTCCTAACATCACAATGTATCAAACATAGTAATGTTGAAATCTACCAAACATACTAATGTCACAATTTGATGAACATAGGCATGTCATTGTAATGAGATGAACATCAAAAGACATCACAATGTGTCACACATCGCCCTATCATCACAATATTGTGAACATTTCTTCACATTTTAATGTGACACACATATGTCGACGTCAGAATGCGAGAAACATTTCCAAACATCGCAATCTATTGAACATAGTAACGTTGTGATCGACAAAACATAGTGACATTAGAATGTGAAAAACATATATGATTGTCGTAATGTGACAAAAATATACAAAAGTCGATATGTGATAAATATTTCCAAACGTTGCAATATGTCGATCATAGTAACATTGCAATCTACCAAACATAATAACCTCGCAAGGTAACGAACCTATGCATACATTGCAATGTGACAGACATTTATGGACGTCCCAATCTGATGAACATAGCCTTGTTGTAGCAATGTGATGAACATGGGCCTATCATCCCATTGCAACGAATATATCTTCACATTGCAATGTGGTGCGCATATCCCGATGTTGCATTGTGATAGGCATTTCCAAAAGTTGAAATGGGATGAACACAACCCACTGTGCGAATGTGACAAACATAGACTGATTTTGCAATGACACAAACATTTCTTGATGTCGCAATGTGACGAAGATAACCCACTGTCAATCTGTGACAAACCTATTCCAACACCATAATGTGAGAAACAAAAACCAATCATCGTAATTTGATAATCATAACCTTACGATGTCATTTGACGAAGAAAATTTGATGTCGCAATGTGACGAACAAAACCTGATGTCGCAATGTGTTGAACAAAACATGATCAAAATTGAAATGCAGTAGTTCCATAGTAAACTATGGTTAAACATAATCAAGATGGCCCACTATAATGATATCCACATGGTCAATGAAGTTTAGCCATGGGCATGGTTAACCATAATAAACTCTGACCAACCATAGCCAACCATGGTCATGGTCAACCACACTCAACCATGGTGAAGGACAACCATGATCAGTCATAAGCAACCTTTCCTTTCCAAATCCAACCAACATCTACCAAAGTTAACCATTGTTGTGGTCAACCATTATAAACCATGGTCATGGTCAACCATAGTCAACCATAGTCATTGTCAATTAAGGTATTAATGTATTACTACTTTAAAAATGTATTTATTAGGGTAGTAATACTTTTAAAATGCATTTATTAATGTATTATTATTGTTATAGTGTATTAATAATTTAATATGTTACACTATACATTACATTAGCAACAACTACATTAAGTAAAAAGTGGTTGTTGCTAATATCAACCACATTATTAATTAAATTATGTGACACTATACATTATGTTACACTATATATTTAATATTAGTGTATTAGTTATTTAATGTATTAATATTAATATTTTAATGTATTAATGTCATTCATAGTCATGATCATAAGAAACCATGATCATGATCAAACATATTCAACCACATTCATTTTCAATAAATATATTAATGTATTAATAATTTAATAATGTATTTATTAATGTATTAATAATTTATTAATGTATTTATTCATATATTATTACTTTAGTAATGTATTACTTTATTAGTGTATTAATACTTTAAAAATGTATTAGCTAATAACTTATTAATGTATTGATTAATTAATAAATTACATTATTAATGCATTAATACTTTAATATGTTACATTATGCATAATGGGTTAATATTTTAATTTATACATTATAATAATGTAATAATGTAGTGTTAATGTATTAATAGTTTAATAAAGTTACAACAGATTGAGATCAATGTATTGCTACTTTATTAATGTATTACTGTATTATTGTATTAATATATTAGCAATGTATTAATTACAAATGTATTATTGTATAAATTAATTAATACATTAAATTATTAATGTAACAATCATTTAATATGGTACTTTATACACGAATTTAAATTAATAATTTAATGTAGAGATTACATATATATCACTACATTATTAATGTATCATTAATGTTGAGTTATATTAATAATGTATGAATCATTCATTCAATGTATAATTAATGTATTAATACATTATTAATGTAATAATAGTTCAATATGTTACACGATAAATTAATGTAGTAGTACTTTAATTTATACATTACAATAATGTAATAATATATTACTAAAGTCAATGCACTACTATTTTATTAATGTATTACTTTATTACTGTATTAATACTTTAGTAATGTATTTATTAAAGCATTTAATGTATTATTTTATTACTATATTTTTACTTTAACAATGTATTAATGGATAATATAGCAATGTATTAATTAATTAATGCATTGCATCATTAATTTATAAATTAATTAATTAATAAATTACATCATTAATTTGTCAATTAATTAATATTTTACATTACACATCAATGTAAATCAATACTTTAATTTATACACTATTATTATATATTACATTAATGTAATACATTAATAGACCATTAATTTGCATACATCATTACATTCATATAATACATTAACTATGTATTAATATAATACATTAATTATACATTATTTAATGGGATCGCACCCGGCCTCAGCCACACCAACCCTTAACATGGTTGGATTTTTTGTCCCCGCAGGTTTCGAACCGGTGACTTTAACAACACCGACTGTCCTACACCTCGGGGACTACTTTATTATTAATATTATTTACTTTATTAATATACTTTGTTATTTACTAAATTAATTTTATGTATTAAGTTAATACATTATATTATACATTAATATATTGATATTTATTTATGTATTGTAGATAGGTATTAATTAATTAACACATTAATGTATTTTTACATTATTAATGTTTTCTTACTTTATTTTTATATTTTTGCATTCTTAATGTATTATTTTAGGAATGTCTTTATTTTGTTATTATTTTTTTATTAATACATGTAATGCTTTATTATTATTATTAACTTTATTAATATCTTTGTTATTTACTATTTTATTTTTGTTAAAGTTTTGATAATTTATAAATTAATTTTTCGATTATTAATATATTATTTTGTTATTATTTTGTTTTAACTTATTTTATTTATGCTATATTATTTTCTATTTTATAAATAATTGTTATTTAATATTTAGTTTATTATTGATAATTAATAATTTAATTATTATTAATTAATAAATATTAATTTCTAAATTCTAATCAATTATTTTTTATTAATTAAATAATAATTTGTTATTCTTTAATAATTATAAATAAATAATTATTAATTGATTATTATTAAATTCTTATTATTAATTGATTATTATTTAATTCTTTTTATTAGTTTATTAATAAAATTATTAGATATATTTTTTATTATTATTTTTAATAAATTATTTAATTAATAATAATACTAACTAAAAAAATTAATAATTTTGATTTAAATAATAATTTAGTAATTACTAAATAATATTTAATTATTACAATTAAAATGTATAAATGTGTTTATGGTTGTGGCCATGTATGTCGGTCGTCAACCGCTTTTTACTTAATGTGGTCATTGCTAGTTAATACAAAACCAACAACTAATTGACCAATAACTAAACTCAGTTTCATGTAATTGAAAAAAATAGAAACGCTGCTTACTTGAGAGCAATAAAACTATTGAAAGATGGAAGCATTTGGACGAAGCGAATTGCCAAGCACCTTAGAAACTTAATTGGGTTCGTCCTCAACTGGCTTGATCTATTGGAACAAGATGCTACTTAATGTAACTCCCTGGAAAACATTGAGACGAAGCTTTCAGTGCATGAATTTTGTGAAGGAATCCCTTCAGCGTTGGAGAAGATCATAAAAATTGTAGGCACGGGGATCATGAGAAGTTGGCAACAGAGTATTGATTCTATGAAGGGGAAGTTGGAAACATATGATTGATCCTATGAAGGAGCAAGGGCATAGTCAAGATGAAAGGGAATGATCGAGAGAAATCGTAATGTCATAATGCTGTGTCATGAGTCAAAGTTTTTACAAGTCAGTGGGTCAGGGTTCGGTATAAATTTTTATGTTTAATGCCAGTGAGTAATTGATGTTAATCCTTTTCTTTGGTTGCAGATATGCTCAAACTAGATTTATTCTGGACATCCTCGCCTGCTTGCCATGGGACATTATTTATAACGTATTTAATGGCCCGCGTTGCTCGTATTTATATTTTTTTTGCATGTGCATTGATCTCGTTATTATGGAGTATAAAATGTTCTTGGAAAAATAAAAATAGAAATGATCCCCTCACTGTTTTCCTCCACTAAAATGAAGAAACATAACCTAAAATCATGTGATCGTTATCCTTTCTCAGTGGAACTGATTTAATTTAACCATGTTTAAAAATATAGTGTCAAAGTTATAGCCATTACATTCTCATTATTCTAATGATGAAATTTAATTTAAAGTAATTGTGAGTCAATGGCCAAGAGTATTGATTTTTAATTAATAACTTATCCAACTATAAATCTGATATCAAAGAGTTTGCAAAATTAGCCTTGATGTCGCATACCTAAAAGGTATATATATATATATATATAATCTTTTTTTTTATGGTAATTATCATCTGAATTTGGTAATGTAAATGGTTGGTGTAATTGTAATTTTACTTTGTTTTAATTATGTTTTTGAATGTATAAATCATGACTCATAATGTAAAAAAAATACTCGGAAAAACTAATAATTTTCAATAAACTTAGAATAAAAGCATTCACTTAATTTTAGTTTTCCTAATAAAACAATGACTACTCATCCAAATATATAACAAATTATTTTAACATAGTTTGCAAACAATAAAGCTCTAATGCATATGTTGGTTTCCTTTTAAAAAGTAATTGCATATATAAATGCTCACTCTCAAAGCACATGTTTTCTAAATACTCAATTGCCTCACGTCCCTCTGTAGTTACGTTGATAGCATGGGGCATTGCTCCCGGAAATTCGTCGTTGAAATAATTCTATGGAACGGCCTGCAATGGCTTCGTCACAAACTTTGCTAATGACTGATAGTCTAAGTTTATTAAAATAATTAGAGAATGGCCTCCTTTCATTTCATATATATATATGTGTGTAATTTACCATTTTCTCATTGTTCTGATATGTTAATTTGCATGCAATTGTGTGATGGCCTCTGATATGTTAATTTGCATGCAATTGTGTGATGGACATAGTATGATGCATTGGGACTTAAGCCTGAGAATTTTCTGTTTGTGAATAAAAAAGGACAATTCAGCTGTGAAAGCTATTGATTTTGGTATTTATGTTTTCTTTATGCCAGGTATTCGTCGCATTTCTTAATCTCTATTTAAAGTCTTTTGGATAAAGAATTTTGAGAATTTCATCATTTTTAATTAAGCAGGGGCAACTGTAATGAAACACAACAAAAGTTCATGAAACACAACTAACGTTCATGTTTTGAAAGAAGATTGAAAAAATAACAAAAAAATTTTGGGCATAATGCGATTTTTTCATGTTAATTGGTAAGAATTTTATACTTATAAATTCAATTCATTTAGATTGTATGGTTAAGAATAGGTATGGAATTAATGGTTAAGAATATATATAAGTTAGTTTATTTAGATTGTATGGTTAAGAATAGGTATGGAATTAATGGTTAAGAATATATATAAGTTAGTTTAATGATTAAGATATGTGTTTCCTCTGGGAAAGTTAGAAGTTCTTCATATATTATGTTATGGTTATTTTTTCTACTTAACTTTTTATTAAAGAATTTTTTTAGATTAATAATTATAATTAAAACATTTGTTAAATTTCAATTAATTGTAATAACTATTTCTATGGTTATTTTCTTTACACAACTTTTTATTAAAGAATTTTTTTAGATTAATAATTGTAATTAAAACATTTATTAAATTTCAATTAATTGTAATCAACTATTTCTATGTTTCGAACATAAAGTATTGCATCATATTTTCAGTAAATAATTAATCAAAAAGTTATTTTCCATTAATAAACTTAGAAAGAGAAAACAACCCTAAAAAATCTTTGGTCTAAAATCAGCTATTAAATTTGTAGATTTTGATCGATGTGACTAAGGAATAAGAATTGCTTCAAGCTGATGAAGCAAACTCACAACAGAGCAACTTCAATATGAAGAAACAACTCGAGGAGATGAAAATTAGCATTGATTAAGAAGACCCATTTAAAGGTTACCCAGCAACCACAAATGTTATGGCTATTGTTATTGTCTTTGCCCAGCGTTTTGGTAAAGAAGTTTTTTAGATTAAATAATTATGATTAAAAAAATTGTTAAATTTAAATTAATTGTGATCAACTATTGCTATGTTTGGAGCTTATTGCTATGTTTCATCGTATTTTCAGTAAATAATTTCTCAGAAAAGTATAGAAAGAAAAAACAACGCTAAGAAATCTTTGGTCTAAAATCAGCTATTAAATCTGTATATTTTGAAGTGCATAAGAATATTCAGCCTTATCTGTATGAACAAGGAATAAGAATTGCTTCAAGTTGATGAAGCAAACTCACAACAGAGCAACTTCAATATGAAGAAGCAATATGAAGAAGCAATTAGACGAGAAGAAAATTAACATTATTTAAAAATACCCATTTCAAGATTACCCAGCAACCAAAAATGTTATGGCTATTGTCTTTGCCCAAAGTTTTGTTAAAAAAAAAGTTAGATTAAATAATTGTGATTAAAAAATCTTAAATTTAAATTAATTGTTATCAAGTATTGCTATGTTTGGAGCTTAAAGTGTTTCATCAGTAAATAATTTCTCAAAACAGTATTTTACATTAACAAACTTAGAAGGATAAAACAACCCTAAGAAATATTTGGTCTAAAATCAACTAAGAAATATTTCTAAAATCAACTAAATCAACTATTAAATCTGTACATCTTGAAGTGCATAAGAATATTCAACCTTATCTGTTGTTGGACATAGAAGTGTTATTAAATGAGTCGGTCTTTAATATTTATCGAACCTAGTTACTTAGACACAGTCAGACGAATTTACTGTTGTCTTAAATGTTTTAAGTCGATTTGCTTCTCCAAGAAGTACTTGTCTTTGTCTGTATATGTCTGAGTCTGTAGGTAGTCGCATATAGATTTTGTTGATAGTTTAAAGTAGTAGCAGCTATGTAAGGAGTCGAACAAGTATAAGAGCAGAAGCTTTGTTTTCTGAAAGTCTGCAAAAGGTGTTGGAGCCAAGGCTCTGCACAATTTTGTATTTTCTAACCGCTTGCAATATTCTAGTTGGTAATATATCAGGTATCTGTGTGTTGATATACTTACGAGTATTTATGAATTATGTTGTGTTCAAACATTTTGAAAATATCTTTTCTTTGTTTTTGAACAAGCTTAAGTAGGTTCCTATTTTCTTGAATCTGCATTGAAAGTATACATGTGATTTTATGTGCTTGAGTAGCACATTGTTAAGTTTATGAAAAAAATTATTTTATTTAAGATTTATCATCACAACGCACAGTATACCGTGAAAAATATTCAGTATGTTTTGGAGCTCAAAGATGAAGTTTTGTAGTGCACAATATTTTTTATTACATAGTGCTGAGCAAAATCTACAAGTTGTAGATCTGAGATCTGGTATTATAATAGGTTTATCAGAGTAGATTTCAAGAGAAGTTTTAAAGAGAAGGATCTCTGTTGTAAGGTGAAATCATGACTTCTACTTCAAATCTACAACCTCCCACTTTTACATGAAAAAATTATGAGTTATAGTCCTTGAAGGAATTATTTCGAGGTCAAGATGTGTTGGCTATGTGGAGCCAATAGATCAGTCAACGTACAATGCACTCACACAAGCTCAAAAGGATGCCTTGAAAGATCAAAGGAAGAAGGATGAAAATGAAATGTTTTGCATACATCAAGCCACGAAAGAGAGCATACTCCTAAGAGTATCATCATCAAAGTAAGACAAGGAAGCATGGGACATATTACAAACTTGTTATCAAGGTATGGACAAAGTTGAGACTTCAAACTACAAATTCTTAGAAGAAATTTTGAAACTCTCACAATGAAAGACTCTGATTGAGTAGATTCCTTTTACACCCATGTTATTGGCATGATAAATCAGATTAAATCTCATGGAGAAACCATAGAATATAGAAAGGTTGTTGAGAAGGTACTTAGGATTCTTCCTCCTAAATTTGATACTCTTGTTTTGACTTTAGAAGAGAACAAGGAACTGAGTCAGTTTAGTCTAGATGAGTTGCAAGCCTCCCTAATTAATCATGAACATAGATTAAATAGGTCAAATATGTCATTGGAAAATGCATTTTCTGTGCACTCATCTATAATTCATTGAGGAAGAATGGCAAGAGCTAAATCTAGAGCCAGAAGAAGGAGTTCTACTAGAGGTGGACGCAGTAAAAGTTGTGCAAATACTGGTGGTAGAGATCAAAATCAAATCACCAGTCACTCAAGTGGTCATAGATTTGATAAATCAAATATTCAGTTTCATTACTCTAAAAATTATGAATATTATGCATATGAATGCAGGAAGAGACAATATAATCAAAACAATCAAGGCGAAGATTGTTATAGCAAGATTTTCCTCAGCATATGCAAACTTGCATAGAAGGCCATTTTACATTTTCCTATGCAGACTTGAAGTCCCTTTTTGCAAAACCCAAACAAAAAAATATTATTTTTCGACATGTACGCACCCTACCTATAGTGCAGCATGTGTATACGCGGGTTACACAACTACAAACCACGTACATTGGGATATGTGCTCAAAATTCAAAAATGGTGTTGGGTTTCCATGTCACGTCATGAGATCTATGATCCTTGGCCTTACATATATTGGAAATGTTCTGAATCAACGATTCAGTTCCACTTGAAGGCTACAAAGAGAAGAAGAATTCAACTTTGAGAGAAAAGTTACTCTCGAGAAATTATTCACTTCATATTGAGTATGCATCCCTTTGTCCTTTTAAGTCTGAACATATTGTTCATCCCCCAAGATCTTCACTAATTGTTTGAGAACCTCATTGTCTCTCTTGATCCAGGTGGATATCGATAGCCACCCACTATTTTTGATTGGCTCAAATCAGTTTTCTGGCAAATTTGGCAATTTACTATTTTTAGTAATTTTTAACTTTCGGGGCCATTTTGAGGGCCCCAATGAAGGTTTTTCGAGATCAAGGTTATCAATGATAGTATAAAGCATGATTGATCCCCCAAAATAAATCTCTTCGATGATACCTTTCCAACGAGCTATCATACGCCTAAAATGGAGATCGTATGCAAAAGTTACAATCCGAGAAAGTTGATGTACTAACATACCCAAACGGGGCCCACATGACTTTTGGCGCTTCATTTCCTAGTGTTAGGTTTTTGGATGTATAGGGTTTTTATAATTCCTATATATTGTAAAAATACCTTGAGAGCCTCATTTTAATCATCTTCTTGCGAATGTGAGTAGTCGTCACATCTCTTCTCAGAGATAAGCTGCCACCATTCTAGCGAGTCTTTCACTCTGTATTTTTATAGTCTCTGTACATTTATTTCATTAATAGAAATCATGTATTACTGTATATCTGTATTCATCGTTGCATCTCTGATACATTTATGTTATCTTATTGAATATCTGCGATATCTCTGTGCATTTCTTTATTATATTTCAGCTCCAATTTCATTCCGAAAATAATCTGGATCAGTGGTATCAGAGCAGGTTGCTCTTGATCATTTTTTTAGTGCATGTCCCCGACGAGGTCCAAGTATAGAAAGTTGGGTCTCGAGATTATCTCTCTTGAAGACAATCTCTCTCATACACCCAAGAAACCCTCAATGGAGGAAGAAAAGAAAAATGACGGAGCATATGATCCTATCAATCTGTTGCTTGAGCAAGCTCTCACGTGACAGAGGGACAAAATGATGGAGAATTTTTCCCACATCCTTCAATGTCTACTGATAACAACAGGTGCATCTTCATCAAGTAGCCACTTTGGTGGAACCTCACCTTTCAAGTTACAAGTTAATTTTTATATTGATGTATTTGAAGGACAGATAGATGCAGAAGCCCTAGAAAAATGGTTAACTCTGCTAGAAGGTTATTTCTCTGTTCACAATTTTTTCGACAAAGAAAAGATCACCTTTTCACTCCTTAAATATCTCTGTCATGTCAAAAATTGGTGGGAAACTTACTGGGAGCAAAGTTCCAGAGAGGAGTCTAGAATATACGGGCCCGATCCCACTTGGGTTATTTTGTGGATGCAGTAAAGGAACGGTATTACCCTGCTGGTAACTATGAGGACCAATACATGAGATGGACCACACTACGGCAAGAGAAGGGCCAAGCAGTTACAAAGTTCACCAATACCTTCCATACCTTGCGCACCAAGCCGGGTATCAAAGACTCCAAGAAACATTTGGTTCGGAAATACCGTGGGGCTCTACATAGATACATCCAAACTAAAATGGATTTTCTGGACATCTCATCACTCAGTGTTGCTTATCGATATGTTGTTAAAATCAAGAAGAAATTTAAGCACCAGAACAAATGGAAGTTTGGGTCTGCAAATCTGCAACAACTGAAGTATGACAAAGACGACCCTAACAAACAGTCTCCCGAAAACCAGTCCAAGACACAGGAAAAGAAGGGTCATGGGAAGACAAAGAAGGACACCAAAAAATGTTGCGATTTCCACAAAATCCACTGGAACAACACCGATGAATTTCGCTCAAAACAGTCATTGGTGGCCAAGATGAAAGACAAGGAGCCAAACCTTAATTCAGAATCTAATTCTGAAAATACTGATAAAGGACAAATCATTGACATAGACCCCACTGCTATTATCCCGACCACAACAATTCAACCAGAAGAACAAATAGATCCTGAAGAGGGGGAGCACATTTTTCATTCACAGATGTGGGTGAAGAGGACCCCGCTACATTTTATTGTTGATAGCGGAAGTCAGAAGGACTTCATCTTAGCAAAGGTCATCAAACATAGTTGGGATTGTTGACAACACCACACGCACAACCATACAACATTGTGTGGCTTCGCCAAGGATGAGATCTTCATGTCAGCCAGCAGTTTCGATTGTCATATGGCATCCAACCCTTCATGGATGAGGTATTATGTGATGTTGCCCCACTGGATGTATGTGATGTTCTCTTGGACCAACCATATATGTGGAAGTGCCATGTTGTTTATGAGTCTCAACCCCACAATGTCATTGTTACTTTGGGGGGTCATCTCTACAGAATACCAGAGGTAGTCCCGACTACCGTTCCACCTAAAAAGTGTTGCAAGGTAGTATCTCATACTGCAAAATTCAGCTTCTTCACAATCTGTTCAAAAGGGGAATAGAAGGACACTACAACCACTACAAATTCACCCCAAGCACCTTCTATCCATCAGAAGAATGTCGACAAGGTTGCAACAAAGTGCAAAGAGTCCTTCTGCACACTTTCCTCTCATGTAGCCTGACTTGGTGAACATCCTCAATCTCAACAGGTTCGTGACAAACTTACACAAACTAACCAATGTGACGTCTCTAGCAAGGTAAGCAACTCACCAAGATGCAGATTTAGTAAACGCTTTTCCCTCTCCCCAGGGAACTCAACGCAATGGATACCATTTATTACTAAGGAGGGAGGATTGATCTAGGTGGATATCTATGGCCACCCACCTTTTCCAACTAGTTCAAAACAGTTTTCCGACAAATTTGACAATTTACTATTTTTAGCAGTTT
Source organism: Picea engelmannii (assembly GCA_009831015.1). Taxonomy (NCBI): domain Eukaryota; kingdom Viridiplantae; phylum Streptophyta; class Pinopsida; order Pinales; family Pinaceae; genus Picea; species Picea engelmannii. The sequence goes on along the minus strand of ML779439.1, from coordinate 1,011,362 downwards.
TTAACTTTTGAGGCCATTTTGAGGGCCCAAATGAATGTTTTTCAATATATAGGTTCAAAATGATAGCTAAAGGCATGATTGAGCCCCCAAAATGAATATCCTTGATGATACCTTTCCAACGATCTATCATACGCCGAAAACGAAGATCGTATGCAAAAGTTACAACCCCGAGAAGTTGATGTACTAACTTACCCAAATAGGGCCCACATGACTTTTGATGATTCATCTCCAAGGGTTAGGTTTTTGGATGTATATGGTTTTTGGCATTCCTATTTATCGTAAAAATGCCTTCAGAGCCTCATTGTAATCATGTTCTTACGAATGTGAGTAGCCATCACATCTCTTCTCGGAGATAAGATGCCACCATTCTAGCGAGTCTTTCACACTGTATTTTTACAGTCTCTGTACATTTATTTAATTAATAGAAATCATGTATTACTATATATCTATGTTAATGGTTTCATATATGATACATTTATGTTATCTTATTGAATATCTGTGATATATCTGTGCATTTTTTTATTATATCTCCACTCACATTTCATGCTGAAAATAATCTGGATCAGTGGTATTAGAGCAGGCTGCTCTTGATCATTTTTTCAATACATGTCCCCGACGAAGTCCGAGTATAGAAATTTGGGTCTTGATCTTGTTTTTCTTGAAGAAAATCACTCTCTCACACCCAAGAAACCCTCAATGGTGGAAGAAAAGAAAAATGACGAAGCAAACGATCCTATCAATCTGTTGCTTGAGAAAGATCTCATGCGACAGAGGGACAAAAGGATCGATAATTTTGCCCACATCCTTCAACGCCTACCAATAAAAACAAGAACATATTCATCAAGTGGCCACTTTGGAGGCACCTCGCCTTTCAAGGTACAAGTTAATTTTGATATTCCTGTATTTGAAGGATAGATTGATGCAGAAGACCTAGAAAAATGGTTAACTCTGCTAGAAGGTTATTTCTCTTTTCACAATTTTTCCAACAAAGAAAAGATCACCTTCGCACTCCTTAAATCTCTTCCTCATGTCAAAGATTGGTGGGAAACTTACTGGGAGAAAAGTTCCACAGAGGAGTCTGGAATATACGGGGTCAATCCCACTTGGGATTTTTTTGTGGATGCAGTAAAGGAATAGTATTACTTTGTTGGAAACTATGAGGACCAGTACATGAGATGGACCACACTGCGGCAAGAGAGGGCCAAGTAGTTCCGAAGTTCACCAATACCTTCCATACCTCTCGCACCAAGCTGGGTATCAAAGACTCTGAGCGACATTTGGTTCTAAAATACCGTGGGGCTCTACACATATACATCTAGACTGAAATGGATTTTTTGGACATCTCATCACTTGGTGTTGCTTATCAATATGATGTTAAAATCAAGCAGAAGTTTAAACACCAGAACAAATGGGAGTTCGGGTCTACAAATCCGCAACAACCTAAGTATGAAAAACATGGCCCTAATAGACAGTCTCCCGAAAACTAGTCCAAGACACAGGAAAAGAAGGGTCACGAGAAGACAAAGAAGGACACCGAAAAATGGTGCGATTTCCACAAAATCCCTTGGCACAACACCGATGAATGTCGCTCAAAATAGTCATTAGTGGCCAAGATCAAATACAAGGAGCCAAAACCTGATTCAGAATCTGATTCTAAAAATACTGGTAAAGGACATATCATTGACGCAGACCCCACTGCTATTGTCATGACCGTATCAATTCAACCAGAAGATCCAATAGATCATGAAGAGGAGGAACGCATTTTTCATTCACAGATGTGGGTGAAGGGGACCCCACTACACTTTATTGTTGATAACAGAAGCCAGAACAAACTCATCTCAACAGAGGTCGCCAAACAGTTGGGATTGTCGACAACAACATACCCACAACCATACAACATCGGGTGGCTTCGCCAAGGAAAAGATCTTTGTGTCAGCCAATAGTTTCAATGGTCATACGACATCCAACCCTTCAAGGATGAGGTATTATGTAATGTTTCCCCACTGTATGTCTGTGATGTTCTCTTGGGCCAACCATATATGTGGAAGCGCCATGTTGTTTATGAGTCTTGACCCCGCAATTTCATTGTTACTTTTGGGGGTTATCTCTATAGAATACCAGAGGTATTCCTGACTACCATTCCACCTAAAAAGTGTTGCAAGATAGTATCTCATACTGAAAAATTCATCTTCTTCACAATCTGTTCAAAAGGGGAACAGAAGGACATTGCAACCACTATAGCTTTGCCCCAAGCACCTTCTATCCAACAGAAGTAGGTTGACAAGGTTGCAACAAAGCGCAAAGAGTCCTTTTGCACACTGTCCTCTCATGTAGTTTGACTTGTTGAATAGCCTCAGCCTCAACAGGTTCGTGACAGACTTCCATAGACTGAGCAGCGCGACGTCTCCAGCAAGGTATGTAGCTCACTAAGATGCAGATTCAGTAAATGATTTTTCCTCTCCCTTGGGAACTCAACGCAATGGATACCATTGCTTCCTAATGAGGGAGGATTGATCTATGTGGATATCAATGGACACCCACCTTTTTTGATTGGCTCAAAACAATTTTCTGGCAAATTTGGCCATTTACTATTTTTAGCAGTTTTTAACTTCCAAGGCCATTTTAACGGCCCAAATGAAGTTTTTTCGAGATTGAGGTTCTCAATGATAGTTTACAGCATGAGTGAGTCCCCAAAATGAATCCCCTTGATGATACATTTCCAACTATCTATCATACGCCTAAAACGAAGATCATATGCAAAAGTTACAACCCTGGGAAGTTGATGTACTGACTTACCCAAACGGGGCCCACGTGACTTTTGACACCTCATCTCCTAGGGTTAGATTTTTGGATGTATAGAGATTTTGGCATTCCTATTTATTTTAAAAAGGCATTTAGAGCCTCATTGTAATCATCTTCTTGTGAATGCGAGTAGCCTTCATATCTCTTCTCAAAGATAAGCTGCCACCATTCTAGCGAGTCTTTCACTCTGTATTTTTATAGTCTCTATACATTTATTTTGTTAATATAAATCCTGTATTACTACATTTCTATGTTTATGGTTGCATATATGATACATTTATGTTATATTATTGAATATATTCGATATATCTATGCATTTCTTTATTATATCTCCTCTCCCATTTTGTGTCGAAAATAATCCAGATCAGTGGTAGCAGAGCAGGCTTCTCTTGATCGTTTTTTCAGTGCATGTCCCCGACGAGGTCCAAGTATAGCAAGTTGGGTCTCTAGCTTGTCTCTCTTGAATACAATCGCTCTCGCACACTCAAGAAACCCTCAATGGCAGAAGAAATGAAAAACGATGAAGCATACGATCCTATCAATTTGTTGCTTGAGCAAGCTCTCACACGACAGAGGGACGAAATGATGGAGAATCTTTCCCACATCCTTCAACACCTACCGATAATAGTAGATGCATCTTCATCAAGAGGCCACTTTGGAGGCACCTCGTCTTTGAAGGTACAAGGTAATTTTGATATTCTTGTATTTGAAGGATAGATAGATGCAGAAGCCTTAGAAAAATGGTTAACTTTGCTAGAAGGTTATTTCTTTCTTCACAATTTTTTCGATAAAGAAAAGATCACCTTCGCACTCCTTAAAGCTCTCCCTCATGTCAAACATTGGTGGGAAACTTACTGGGAGAAACGTTCCACAAAATATTCTAGAATATATGGGGCCGATCCGACTTGAGAATTTTTTGTGGATGCGTTAAAGGAACAGTATTACCCTGTTGGAAACTATGAGGACTAGTACATGAGATGGACCACACTGCGGCAAGAGAGGGGCCAAGTAATTCCAGAGTTTACCAATACCTTCTATACCTTGCGCACCAAGCTGGGTATTAGAGACTCTGAGTGACATTTGCTTCTAAAATACCATGGGGATCTACACAGATACATCCAGACTGAAATGGATTTTTTGGACATCTTATCACTCGGTGTTGCTTATCGATATTCTGTTAAAATCGAGCATAAATTTAAGCACTAAAAAAAACAAGAGTTCTGGTTTGCAAATCCACAACAACTAAAGTATGACAAAGACATCCCTAACAAATTGTCTCCTGAAAACCAGTTCAAGATATAGGAAAAGAAGGGTCAAGGGAAGACAAAGAAGGATACCAGAAAATTGTGCAATTTCCATAAAATCCCCTGGCACAACACCAATGAATGTCGCTCAAAATAGTCATTGGTAGCTAAGATCAAAGACAAGGAGCCAAACCCTGACTTAGAATCCGATTATGAAAATATTGTTAAAGGAGAGATCATTGACGCAGACCCCACTGCTATTTTCGTGACTGCAACAATTCAAACAGAAGAACCAACATATCCTGAAGAGGGAGAGTGCCTTTTTTATTCACAAATGTGGGTGACGGGGACCCCGCTGCATTTTATTGTTGATATTAGAAGCTAGAAGAACCTCATCTTAGCAGAGGTCGTCAAACAATTGGGATTGTCGACAACACCACACCCGCAACCATACAACATCGGGTGGCTTCGCCAAGGATGAGATCTTCATGTCAGCCAATATTGTCGATTTTCATATGACATCCAGTCCTTCAAGGATGAGGTATTATGTGATGTTTCCCCACTGGATGTTTGTGATGTTCTCTTGGGCCAACCATATATGTGGAAGCGCCATGCTGTTTATGAGTCTCAACCCTGCAGTGTCATTTTTACTTTTGGGGGTCATCTCTACAGAATACCAAAGGTATTCTTGACTATCGTTCCACCTAAAAAATGCCGCAAGGTAGTATCTCATACTGCAAAATTTAGCTTCTTCACAATCTGTTCAAAAGGGGAACAGAAGGATACTGCAACCACTACAGTTTCTCTCCAAGCACCTTATATCCAATAGAAGCAAGTCAGAAAGGTTGCAACAAAGCGCAAAGAGTCCTTCTGCACATTGTCCTCTCATGTAGCCTAACATTTTGAATAGCCTTAGCCTTAATAGGTTCATGATAGACTTTCACAAACTTAGCAACGTTACGTCTCTAGCAAGGCAAGAATCTCACCAAGATGAAGATTCAGTAAACGTTTTTCCCTCTCCCGTGGGAACTCAAAGAAATGGATACCATTGCTTCCTAAGGAGAGAGTATTTATCCAGGTGGATATCGGTGGCCACCCACCTTTTTCGACTAGCTCAAAACAATTTTCTGGCAAATTTGGCAATTTACTATTTTTAGCAGTTTCTAACTTCCAAGGCCATTTTGAGGGCCCAAATGAAGGTTTTCTGAGATCTAGGTTCTCAATTATGGCCTAAGGCATGATTGAACCGACAAAATTAATCTCTTCGACAATACCTTTCCAATGAGCTATCATACGCCTAAAATGGAGTTTGTATGCAAAAGTTACAACCCCGGGAAGTTGATGTACTAACTTACCCAAATGGGGCCCACATGACTTTTGGCATTTCATCTCCTAGGGTTAGGTTTTTGGATGTCTAGGATTTTTTACATTCATTTTTATTGTAAAAATTACTTCAGAGTCTCATTGTAATCATCTTCTTTCCAATTCCAGGAGCCATCACATCCCTTCTCAGAGATATGCTGCAACAATTCTAGAGAGTCTTTCACTCTGTATTTTTACAGTCTCTGTACATTTATTTCATTAATATAAATCATGTATTACTGTATATCCATGTTTATGGTTGCATCTCTGATACATTTATGTTATCTTATTGAATATCTGTGATATCTCTGTGCATTTCTTTATTATATCTCCACTCTTATTTCATGACAAAAATATTTCGGATCACTCTTATATGAGTTTTCCTTTGGTGTAAGATTGAACTAGTGGAGGCCCAGTTGGAAGGGATTTAGTTTCTCGGTTCTAAACCATGCCTACACGAAAGTTTGTAATTCATTCACTTTTGTTGATTACATTTTAATAGAAATAATATTTTCTCGTCCAATTAGTATCTTGCAAATATTTGAATTGTTATTCCATGGGCATATTTGTTATGAATGTTGATGGATTATGATATTGAATATGCTAATAGTATATACTATCACCATATTCTTGTGTTTCTTGATTGTTTAGGACAAGTTGCAGGTGTATTTCTTTGAGTCAAGTGTTCAATGGTGGACTTCATCGAATGTCTGGACGAGAAGGCCTTTTATATTGTCTTGCTAGCATATTTGTTTATATAGCATACCTAAGATTATAGTTGATTTCTAAAGTCATTTCCATCTGTTGTGGTTTACCCCTAGCCATAGAGAGATTTTCCTCGTAACAAAATTGACGACCATATTAGGGAATAATATTCTTTTTCAGGGTTTGGAGTTTCTTTCTCCTTAGATTTGTCTCATTTATATTGAGTTTCTTGTTGTATGACTACTTGACATGCTCTGTTCACTCAGAGTCAGAGTTTCTTATGTTTCTCCTTAGCCCGACTGTGTTTTGACACATATACGTGGGTTTTTTCCTGACAGTTGCATACATACGCATGTTGTCCTTTTGCAAGAAGCATATATATGTGCTTTTCTCCTGAACAATCGCGTACATCACCCTTTGTTGCATGGTTGCTGGGTTTGATGGTTGTTGGGTAGGTTTTGATGATTGTTGAGTCTTCTTGGGTCCCTGTTATGATTTTTAAGCGTCTATGGAATGACAAGAAACCTTTCTTTGGTTGGTGCCTTTCTCATAATCCTTTTAATTTTATTGTCCTTGCATCTTGGGATGGGTGTTTGTTTGTTGATATCCTACTTGTTTTGTCTTTTTTTACATATAGTAGATTTTTTATATCAAATTGTTGTTCAATCCTTGCATTTTCATTCTTTTATATTGAAAATACAAAAATATTAGGCATTTTACATTGTTGGGATTTGATCTTTTGAGTCTTTATCATTCATATTAGTACATGTAAAGAAATATTGCATTTTATTTAGAATTGCATAACTGAATTGAGAATTGCATTTTGAAAAGAATATCATTTATTGGGAATTGAAGTTAGGACTTGTTGAGTCATAACATCACTATTTTCACAACCACACATTTTTTAGTAAGCAAGTGCACTAAAAGTAACGCTATAATTTAAAATTATTTAGTAATTATTTTATTTTTCTAGGGTCCACAAACTAGCTTAGGATTTATATCCTTGGAATAGGATTTTATGAGTAAACTTATCCAAATCTATTAAATCAACATATGTGTCTGACTAAGGGAGTGGATAAAGCCATTGTATAATTGGTAATATCAGGAGGCTCCAATTACATCGTATTTAAGCACGAGGTTATGTGAGGTTGGATGAAGGGATATCCCCCGATACCTTCTTATCATCAGATATATTTATGGGGACATATTCGTATATGGGAATTTTGCTAGTACATTTACCTCTGTGAGAGGCGGTGCTTTCAAGGTTTCAGGCTTTGTTACCCTGCCCATATGGTGGACCTAAATTACGAATATTCATGTGTGCATCGTTTATATCATCATTTCTTAGTTTCTTGACATAGGTACCACATAGGCTACCTACAGAGGTTATTCTATAGGTACCCTAGGTTAGATAAGGGTTGGACAACAAAAAACCTTTATGGATGATTACCTCTCTGGGGGGATCTGACTGACTAGTTGTTAAGCCCACGAGGGCCCTTATAACCGATTTTGATACCTCTGATATTTAGCATAGGAGTGTCAAGCCCCTTTTGGGTGAGGCATACCTACTTTAGAGAGGTAAGCCCCTTTCAACCACTTTACCCTGTTTGTGTGCATATTGATGATTTTGCGTAGAACGCAAGATTTTAATCACATCTGGAAAGTGAGAAAACAAAGCAAGTTCGTAGAGGAAACAAAATAAATCCAATCACACCAGTCAATAAATCGATGAGTCTACATACTGAAACTTCTTAGGAAGAAGGATTGTAGGGAGGATTAAAAGGATCAAGCGAGAAGCCACCCATGGAAGCAAGTGTTATACAAACAGTCATAACCATAATTTTTTCATAAATAAAATGAACAATTTTTTATTTCATTGAACAGAACAATCTCAATTGAATTTACCAACTATTGTTCCAAAATCCATTATAATATTCATCAATATCTAATTCCACATATTAATATTTTAACTAATCTACCAATGCAAAATTTACACCTACGTATTGTAACCAAAGGAGAAGAATCTGAAGTGATTGTCCCGCACTTGCGCTCTATCCAAATCATGCGTGTTAACCTCCAAGACCTCACCGCTACCTCCCAGACAACTCTAGGTGTACTACTCTTCCGCCTAAGGCCCCCGAGCCACAAAGGGTCCACACTCACAACTAGAGAATCATAGCTCTGACATCATCTTGCAAGTTCGAGATACCACTCTCTATCTGAGCTCAGTATCCCAAATCCCACAAGAGAAATATGGCATCATAAAATTACGCATACGAGACGTGATCCATTCCCCTTTTCTATCATTTATTTTATAGAGTTGTTATTAGTGACACTTCCATTTGCACATTAAATTCATTTTATTAAAAATTTCTTAGAAAAGATTCTCCTCCATACACTTGTCACCCGATCCCTTAGTTGCACCATAATTTCATTTAATTAATTAAATTAATTTTTCAATTTCCATCACCCACCTAAAAGAGTTCCTAAAAATGCTCCTTGATGTCCCTTTATCCCCTCACATTTCCTTAACGACTGATGCCTTTCTTAAATCTTAGTTGAGTTCTAATTTGGAAAGTTCTCTAGACTAGATTGTCTTCTATGTCGCACATTCCTTTTGCCTTTAAACTTCCCCTTTTGGTCTAAGTTCTAAATTAGCAAGTTTTTCACACAATGAGCAATTAAATTTTTGATAAATTATTTCTCCTTTAATTTTTAAATTTCATTTTTCTTCATCTCCAGTCCCCCCCCCCCACCACCACTTTGTTAATTTTATTTTAACTAAGCTACCAATGAAAAATTTACACCTACGTACTGTAACCAAAGGAGAAGAATCTGAAGTGGTTGTCCCACAGTTGCGCTCTATCCAAATCATGTGTGTTAACCACCAAGAGCTCACCACTACCTCCCAGAAAACTCTAGGGGTACTATTCTTCCACCTAAGGCCCTTAATCTGCAAAGGTTCCACACTCACAACTAGAGAAGGATAGCTCTGAGATCATCTCGGAAGGTCGAGCTACCACTCTCTATCTGAACTCAGTATCCCAACTCCCACAAGAGAAATCTGGAAGCATAAACTTACGCATACGAGACGTGATCCATTCCCCTTTTCTATCATTTATTTTATAGATTTGTTATTAGTGACACTTCCATTCGCACATTAATTTTTTTTTATTAAAAATTACTTAGAAAAGATTCTTCCCCATACACTTGTCACCCGATCCCTTAGTTGCACCATAATTTCATTTAATTAATTAAATTAATTTTCCAATTTCCATCACCCACCTAAAAGAGTTCCTAAAAATGCTCCTTGATGTCCCTTTATCCCCTCACATTTCCTTAATGACTGATGTCTTTCTTAAATCTTAGTTGAGTTCTAATTTGGAAAGTTCTCTAGACTAGATTGTCTTCTATGTTCCACATTCCTTTTGCATTTAAACTTCCCCTTTTGGTCTAAGTTATAAATTAGCATGTTTTGCACACAACGAGCAATTAAATTTTTGATNCTACCAATGAAAATTTTACACCTACGTACTGTAACCAAAGGAGAAGAATATGAAGTGGTTGTCCCACACTTGCGCTCTATCCAAATCATGTGTGTTAACCACCAAGACTTCACCGGTACCTCCCAGACAACTCTAGGGGTACTATTCTTCCGCCTGAGGCCCCCGAGCTGCAAAGGGTCCACACTCACAACTAGAGAAGGAGAGATCTGAGATCATCTCGCAAGGTCAAGCTACCACTCTCTATCCGAGCTCATTATCCCAACTCCCACAAGAGAAATCTGGCAGCATAAACTTACGCATACAAGACGTGATCCATTCCCCTTTTCTATCATTTATTTTATAGAGTTGTTATTAGTGACACTTCCATTCGCACATTAAATTTGTTTATTAAAAATTACTTAGAAAAGATTCTCCCCCATACACTTGTCACCCGATCCCTTAGTTGCACCATAATTTCATTTAATTAATTAAATTAATTTTTCAATTTCCATCACCCACCTAAAAGAGTTTCTAAAAATGCTCCTTGATGTCTGTTTATCCCCTCACATTTCCTTAATGACTGACGCCTTTATTAAATCTTAGTTGAGTTCTAATTTGGAAAGTTCTCTAGACTAGATTGTCTTCTATGTTCCACATTCATTTTGCATTTAAACTTCCCCTTTTGGTCTAAGTTCTAAATTAGCAAGTTTTGCACACAACGAGCAATTAAATTTTTGATAAATTATTTCTCCTTTAATTTTTAAATTTCATTTTTCTTCATCTCCACACCCCCCCCACCACCACTTTGTTAATTGATTAATTAGCTTTAGTTCTTATACCCCAATTAGACCTATTCTCTAATTTCAAATAGTCTTAGCAAAATTGTTTTTAAGGGAAATTTTATAATTATTAAACATTACTTATGAAACATTTATTTTGAGGTTGACCAAGTGAAAATGAGATATTGTTTTCTAGGTACCTAGGTTCATTGACTTACCCTTGTTAAAAACCACGACATTCCCTTCAAGACGCACTACATTCTCAAAGGGTGCCACTCTCCCTCATTCATGTTTCCTGTATGCAACGCTCCCTACAAGACGCACCATGTGCTCCAAGGGTGCCACTCACCTTTTGACTGATTTTGGTAGATGTCCAGCCCTTGGAGTCAATACTCCTTTAGGTGACCTTGTGGGAGACTAATGGCCTTTAAGGAATAAGGAACCTACCTTATTGTGTGTCCCTTAGAATATTCATGAGAGACTGTCTCAGTCTGTTCTCACGACATCATTGATCTCTCGAACTAGGTAATTGTTAACCTAAAGTTCGATCCACGATGGGAGTTCTAGTAGGCTGTGGTAGAGATGTTGCCACACCTATCCGTCAATATCTATGGTTTTCATGCATGGAACCTTTACTCCACATGTGAGTCTGATTATCAAACAATTGGCAGTTTGCATCCATCAACAAAACATGTCAGTGATCCATAAAAAACATCATAATATGCCCAGTCATATGTCACATATGCAATAACATAAATACTCAAACCATATACGATCCACTCCCTGACTCTATCCAAAGTCCAAGTAGGTCCATGGATGCCATCAATATCCTCAATATGTCAAGAGTCCTACACACTCAAGAGAAACCATTCAATAGCACGTGTCTATACATAAATAACATAATATAACATCATATTATAAATCACAATCCCATCATTAGAATCCATAAGCAAAGTAGTCAATCATATAATGAACCCGATCACTTGCATGCAAGTTTCCTCAAAGAATAAGTCACATCAAGTGTGCACAAGAGAGGGATATTATAGAATGTCACAAATTATTTACGTTTAGTCGATTAAAGTGATATTTTCCATAATGTTGTTGTTAATTTGAAATATACAATATATGATGAAAGTTTTATTTTTGTGTGCTAGTTTGTCTGTGACCTACGGGACTAGCCTATGGCTGAGAAACCATGACCCAGGGGCATATAAGTCATCAAAATCAACAAGAGATCACACTTGTCCTAGGCCACACAAACAATTATCATGGCTAGATTTTTTTATGTCTCCTCCTGATAGCCACAGGTTTCAAAGAACACATGCAAATGATATTATAGGTTTAAGCTAAATTTACCAAATTATTCAAATTTGATTATTTAAATTCTTTGATTTACATCTCAAAGAACACATGCAAGTGATATTATAGGTTTAATCTACATTTACCAAATTATTCAAATTTTTTCAAATCAAGAAAAAATTGTTCAGTTGGGATTTAGCTTGATGCAATTCAATATGGTTGACATGTGTGAAAGTAACAAATTATTTACGGTTAGTCGGTTAAAGTGATATTTTAAAAAATTCTATTGCTAATTTGAAATATACAATATATGATGAATTTGTTTTTTTTCTGTGCTAGTAGTCAATCAAAATCACCTAGATATCACACTTATCCTGGGCCACACCAACCATTATCATGACTAGATTTTTTGGTGTCTCCTCCCGATAGTAACAAGTTTCAAAGAATACATGTAAGTGATATTATAGGTTTAAGTTAAATTTACCAAATTATTCAAACTAAATTATTTAAATGATTTGATTTACATATCAAAGAACACATCCAAGTGATATTATAGGTTTAAGCTACATTTAACAAATTATTAAAATTAAATTATTTCAATTATTTCAAATCAAGAAAAAATTGAAAATCTAATAATTTGATTCAGTTGGGAATTAGCTTAATCCAATTCAATATGGTTGACATGTTTTAAATCTATATTTTCAATAATTCTATTTCTAATTTGAAATATAAATATATGATGAAAGTTTTTTTTTGGGCTAGCGTGTCTGTGACTTACGGGACTAGCCTATGGATGAGAAATTGCGAAGACATCAAAATCACATAGATATCACACCTATCCTCGGCCACACCAACCATTATCATGGCTAGATTTCAAACCTTGGTCACCATGTAAAACAAGGCCCACCAAAATCAATCACTTTATCAAGATTTGACTAATATATAATGAAAGTTATAAAATTAAACATTCATCTAATTAGTAAGTTTTGGTATTTACATTAGTAACTTATATACAATGTCAATATAAATTAATTTCCTAACAAAGAATATTAATGAATAGCAGTCGGTGCATATATTTTCCCAAAGTCCACTAATGTGCTCACTAGTTTAAGGTTTCGAGGATATTTAATTAATTGAAATAAATATTTTCGATAAGATATTGGTTTGTAATAAGAACTATTATAATCCTTTCATGGGAATTAGTTACAGTATTCTTTGTCCAAATGTCATCTTAGAATGTATTTTCTACCCATACTATTCATGGTTTCTACTTGTTCAATCTATGTGCCCATAAAATCTTAATTTTATTTTTTTTTCCTTGAAGAAAACTATAAGTAGATAAACCTAACTTAATGATATGCAAATGTATGGCTTTAAATATTTTATCAATGTTTGTAAAGGTTGGTTGGAATGCTAACCTTGAATTTCCCTTATGTCTCCTATATCGATAATTTTGTCTCCATCTACCTCTTTTAAGGCTACTTCCTGGTCATTGTGAAATAATTGTACATCTATATTTTTTTTAATCATTTTTCTTGAGTTTTAATATTACTATGTAACATTGATAAATGTCGAAAATTACAATAATATTTTTTTCATAGTTATAATCATAACAGTTATAACCTATCAATATGGCTTGTGATTTTGTTTTGTTTTTATTTATAGAAAATAGATAAAGAATTTGAATTTAAAATCAAATTCAAACTTGGTAACCATGATTTAAACACATAAACATAAAATAAAATCAAGAAATTCAATGTTTACCTTGTGCTTAAATTTATTTCCTTCTCTTTTTCTTTTTAATGGTTTGAAACATAAGATTATGTTACTAAAAAAATACATTTTAACCAACGAGTCCGTCCTCACATCCTATCAATATGGCTTGTGATTTTGTTTTGTTTTTATTTATAGAAAATAGATAAAGAATTTGAATTTGAAATCAAATTCAAACTTGGTAACCATGATTTAAACACAGAAACATAAAATAAAATCAAGAAATTCAATGTTTACCTTGTGCTTAAATTTATTTCCTTCTCTTTTTCTTTTTAATGGTTTGAAACATAAGATTATGTTACTAAAAAAGTACATTTTAACCAACGAGTCCTTCCTCACATCCAGCAATCACTCTTCACGATTATAAAACACCTCTTCACACCGAGTAAGAACTCCTCACATCTGGTAAGAACTCTTTGCAAGTAGGAAATATCTCTTCATTCCAAGTAAAAACTCTCCATGAGAAGGAAACACGTCTTCATGCAGCTGCAAGCTAAAGTGTAATATCATTGGTGACCATGGTGGATGATCAATGAGGATTCAATCACACATGTTTGAATGAACTAGTATATTGAAGAGAGGTGATATTCCCCTCACCTTGTGTTTGGTTTTGGTGAAGGTGTACTCTTGGTTTTATGATACTCTCATAGTCAAGATGAATTCCTTGCACAAAATTATTTTTCCAAATCGTGATAGATCACATTGAAGAAAGATCCTTTCTATCGTCTTGGCTGGTGTAACGAACCGCCTTGTTACGACGACCAATCCAGTACTAGGTGCAAAAAATTTTTTTGTGTGTGTGTGTGCGCGCGTGTAGAAGTAGCAACAATAAATTGTGCGATGCCACTCGACTAACAACAAGACTCAACACGAGGTTCAGCACAAGAACTCTGAACGCAACAACGAGAACCATCACCACACAACCATAGGCAGAGGTGCACAACGTAGACACTCAGCAAAGAAAACTGACCACTATACACGACTGACCTCCCGCCCGTCCTAACCTAGGACCTCCAAGACACATAAGCAACGCTCAAGCCCGGTTTCCCATCGTCTTTAACCATTTAAGGTCTCAGGGCTGGCGACTGTTCTGAGGAACATGGAGGTGTCTACATCCCACCGACACAACAGATCAAGCTACTAACTATCCACATTCAAGTACAAATAAGAGGTAACAGAAGCGCCCCTTTTGGGAAGGCGCATGACAAGGACTCTGACAATGAACCTCCAAGTTCACAATTCTAAGGAGCAACCACCCCGATATACTAACTTGGGTAAGTAGGTTACGTAATTCCAGGACAGACCGCCATACTTAT
>ML779439.1:956913-978457 GCA_009831015.1 Picea engelmannii | reverse complement strand
CAAATACCCCACTCCCTGACTCAATCCGGAGTCCAAGGGAGTTCCACAGATGCCTCTGCATCCTCCAGGTCCGACACCCTGCACACTCAAGAAACTGAATCAGCAGCACCTGTCTACACCAAGGTAGTAAAAACATCCTGTCATATAACTCAATGCATCATAACGAAAGAAAAGTTTTATCATATAAATCCAGATCACTTGCGAGCAAGTGTCCTCAAAGAATAAGTTTGGCATGTGCGCCAGAGCGGGATGTTACAGCTGGCGAGGTCATTGAGAATAAATAAATAATATGAAATATGTTAATGAGATTGTTTATATATATAATATATAATATGGCTATTACACCAAGTGTTCTGTATTAGATTTAACTTCTGACGAAATAGTATATTAGCTCAAATGTTAGTGACATTTTTTTAATAAAAAAAACATATTTTAGATATATATATATATATATATATATATATATATATATAATTTCCAACCCATGCTTGTCACAAAATAGTAATGAGATTCATGTTTTCACCCCTCAACCCCACAAGGTGTTATCATCAAACAAACTTATAAAAAAATCTTTTGAAGGTCTCCAATGGTGCTTGTCATGCAAAAATTCATATGATTTTATTTTCATATGTTTGTTGGTTTTCACTTTTATAATGTTCGGATTAGTATTGGAATACTTATTAAGGGAGTAGGAAACTGGAGTGGTGTTTCATTGGAGGAGATCAAATTGTGGTTTTCCTTTTGTTGTTCTCTAGGCTCTTTCTAAGGTAGTAGGATCTTCCCTTTGTTGTTTTCAAGGCTTTATTGAGAGCAAGGAATGAGATGCTATTTGATGGAGAGATGATTATTCCACTATAAGTCTTTTAGAAGATCCAACAGGCTTTTGATGGACTTTGAAAGACCTTATTAGTTAAAGTTTCAAGACAAGTTGGTGCTATGCACATTGCCACAAACAAACCTGGTGTTTCTTTTTATGGTGCATATGAGGGAACTCCAAAATATGTAGAGCAAGAGGGGCCTTTTTTTTTTATCATAGTTTGATTTCTTTTCCTTTATTTTCATTTTGGGTTGTGAAAGAAATAATACGGTAGAAGTGAAGGCCATACTTTGGTCGGATTAATAGTAGAAAGGGGATTTACTAAGTTTCATATCTTCAAGGACTCAAAACATGTTATGTATTGGATTATTGGTTAAAGAAGAAATATAAATTTAACCTCGAAGAATCTTATCAAGAAAACTAAGGAGTAGCTAGACATATTAAAGATATTCAATTGTAAGCACAATTGTAAGCATGTATTGAAAGAGCTAAATTATTATTTTGAAAGGTTGTCAAAGGAAGTGGTGACTCCTCAAGTAGGCTTACTTGAGATAACTAAGTCAGAGAATGCACTTCTTATTATCCTTCCTTCTAGACAATTTTTTTGTGTAGATTATGTCAATCTCAATGTTAAGGGAAAGTCATTTCTAATTGTGATATTATGATAAGTAGACTTAATGGAGATAACTAAGTCAAAGAAAGAATTTCTTTTGTGTAGATTATGTCAATCTCAATGTTAAGGGAAAGTCATGTCTAATCATGATATTATTGTTGATACATGGACATTACTGAAGATAAGCTTTTTGGTTTCTTGAACTTCATTTTCTACACTTTACAAAACAACAAAACATGTTGCAAATGGGATTTGAAATCCAGTGAAAACTATAACATTTCTCAACTCTAATCAGAAACAATTCATTATTTTCACATGAAATAAATAAATCATAACATTTTTTTAAAAATAAAATACACATACATATATATGAAAAATTAATGATTTTGTTCTAATAATTTTATAATGACTAAAACTAAATAATAACTTTCAACTTTTATAATTAAAAATATATAATGACAATTTTGTCTTAAAAAATATAATAATTACAAATAAATAATAATGTACAATAAAAAAACATTTTATTATATAAATTTTTAGTAATTAAAAATAAATAATAATATGCAAGAAAAAAAACACTTTATTATATAAATTTTTAATAATTAAAAATAATAATATGCAATAAAGAAACACTTTATTTATTTATTATTATTATATAAATTTATAATAATTAAAAATAAATAATAATGTGCAATAAAAAAACACTTTATTATATAGAGTGCTATTCTTTTAACACTAAAGTGGTATTTTTTTTCTTTATTAGTTGAAGAGATTTAACATAACACTTTATTCTATAAAGTGGTATTTTTTTTTTTTATTATTAGTGGAAGAGATTTAAAAATTAGTGCAAGAGATTTAACAATGTTTTCACCGTTTAAAAATATAGTGTCGAAGTTATAGCGATCACATTCTCATTGCTCTAATGATGAAATTCAATTACAAGTAATTGGTAGGCGGTAGCCAAGAGTATTGATTTTTAACTAATAACTTATCCAACAACAAATCCGATATCAAAATGATTGCAAAATTATCTTTGCATCCTCAGTGGCAGCCTTGATGCAGCTAATATGTAAACAACGGTAATTTGAGACTTTTGGGTGTAGTGAATTGTTTTTTATTTTTTAATTAATTATTATTGGAGTTTGGTAATTAGTAAAATTGCAATTTTATATCGTTTAAATTAATTTTTTCATGTATAATTTAAAAATATTGAGATATTTCAATATATAATTTGTAATTTGTAATTTCAACTAATTTTTAACTAGATTTTAGACAAAAATTGATATGAAAAATATGCATATTTTTTTTAAATTTTAGAAAATCTAATATAAAAACATTAAAAAAAATCAATAAACTTGCAAAAAAAAAAGTTTATTTTACTTTGTATTTTTGCTTGCAGGGATTTACAGCGTGCAGAAAAACTCTACGCACTGTACTTGCAAAGATAACACAATGAAATTCTTAGTCGATGAACTCTCAAGACTTACCATGCAGTTCCCAGACTACACACGGTAGATTGCACGCTGTGATGATAACACTTAATAAAATGATTTCTTGACACTGTGCTACTCTCAGGACATAAACTATAAACTTAAGCTTGAGAATAAATAAAGAGAAGATATTTTCAGAACATTTGAACACTATAGAACTCAGAAATACTCATGAATATGTCAACACACAAAATACTTGATATATATTAAAAATTTGGGCACTGCGCGCTATTCGAAAATACAAGATTATGTCGAGCTTCAGCTCCAATGACTTCTGCAGACTTTTAGAAACATAGATCTTGTGCTCTCAGAGTTCTCTGACTCACTATACATGTTGCTAACAATCAACTCTTCTCTCTGTTCTATATTTTATTCAACTTCTTACAGACTTGGACATTTATAGACTAAGACTCAGACTTCCTATAGAAGTAAAACTAATTCAAAACAATTAAGTCTACAATAACTTAGACTGAATCTTATATGTATAAGAGAGCTCGAGAAAGATAAATATTGTCTCATTAAATATCACTTCTGCTAACACTTCTCATTGTCGTTTCTAACAAACTAAATATCTCTTCTTTCCATGACAGACAGAGTCTAAGTAAGAGTCAAGCTCACGATTTGTAATTAATATTTCTAACACTCCCCCTTAATTATAAGTAGGTGAGTTTACAAAATACAAAATTTACATAAAAAATTTGAATTGAAATGAACTTTCAAACATTTATCACTGCGATGAATCCTAGACATTGCGTATTTTCTGAAATGCACATCTTTCCAAAGATTTTGTAAATATGTCTGCAACTTGTTCTTTAGACCTCCAAAACTCTAGACAAATTTATTTGTTATTCACTAACTCTCTGATCAAATGATATCTTGTATCAATGTGCTTCGTTTTATTTTGAAACACATGATTCTTGGATAACATGATGGTGGATTTCTTGTCACAAAACACTATAGTTGGTTAATGTTGTTCCAATAACAAATCTTTTAACATTCTTCTCATCCAAACGGTTTGACAAGTTGCACTTGTTGTTAGGACGTATTCAACTATTGTTGAAGAAGTCATAATGGGTTTCTTCCTTGATTTCCATGACATTATACATGTTCCAAAATCAAATGTGTATCCAGAATCATTTTTCCTGTCATCTATGCTTCCTATACAATCATTGTCGGTATATCCAATAAGTCTAAAGTCTTGTGAATTAGAATATAGAATGCCAAAGTCTTTTGTTCCATTCACATTTCTCAGACTTATTTTTCTTGCCTTCCAATGGGATTCTTTTGGATTTTCCATGAACCTTTAAATCAAACTCACTCTATACATAATATCAGGTCTTGCTATTGTCATATACATAAGACTACCTACCATTCTTTTAAACATATTAGAATCCTTCTTGGACCCTTCATCTTCCTTGCTTAATTTCAATCATGTTATTAAAGATGTTGAGGTTGCTTTGAAATTTATCATATTGAATATATTTAAGATTTCATGTGCATACTTAGGAGGGTTAGCAAGAAGCAAGCATGGAAAATCTTGTCTACTACAGTTGGCTACAGGAGCCAAGAGAAAAGTTGTTGAGATGGTTAAATCATGTCCAGTGGGCATGAATGGACTAAGTACCAAGGAAGATTTGAAGATATTGTCTTTGGGATCATATGATTTCCTAATTGGTATGCATTGGTTGGACCAACACCATGCCATATTAGATTGTCATAACAAGGCATTCACTTTCCTCGATGATGAAGGAAATCGGTGAGAAGTCCAAGGAATTCCCAGGGCAGTTACTATTCAAGAAATCTCAACAATGTAGCCGATGAAGTGTTACATGAAGAGTTACCAAATAATTGCAGCAAAATATTTCAGGACTGTCTGATCCTCCAATTTTAGCACTTGATCCTTAGGTGCTTCATCCATATGGGATGAAATTATTTAGCTCCCTTCTAGTAACACTTCCTCAGCTACATTGCTGAGATTTATCAGACAGTAACTGCCCTCGAAATTCTTTGGACTGCTCTCTAATTTCCTTCCTCATCCAGTGAATTGAATACCTTGATATGAAAGTCTAATATGGCATGGTGTTGGTCCAACCAATTCATGCCAGTTAGGAAATAATATGATCCCAAAGGAAACATTTTCAAATATTCCTTGGTACTTAGTCCATTCATTCCCACTGGGCATGATTTAACCATCTCAACAAATTTTCTCTTGGCTCCTGTATCCAGCTGCACCAACCAAAATTTACCATGCTTTCTTCTTGGTAATCGAAATCTTTCCACTACCTTAGGATCTATATAGCTATGACTATCACCTGAATGAATTAAAATAGTAAAGGCATGGTTATTGATCATACCTTTGAATTCAATCATGTGTGATTGAAACTCATCATGTTTGTTGTCAAGGGCTACATAGATTCTTGGTAATATTTTGCCCATGTCCTCCATTGTTTCTACTTGATGAACATTGTGAACAAATCTCACCTTGTCCTTTCTAAGAGGGAAATATATATACTTATTATCTCCTTTACAGCCCCAACATTGCATAGGTGTCTTCCTTGGCCTTTTCCCACCTACTTCAGTCATCCTAGGCTCTCTCAAAACTGGTTTTCTTTGAGGACTATTTCTGAAAAAAAAAATGTCTTGTTCCCCTTCTACCTCTGCTCCCTCTTAAACTTCCTCTTATCTTCCCAATATCTTTGGAAAGTAGGCTTTCCCTTATGTTGATCATATAAACACTTTTCCCTTCTTATGGTTTCTTCCATAGTTTTAAGATCATGATATTGGATTTTTTCACTGATGAAAGATGGCAGCCCACTCAAATATCTCTGGATCTTGACTGTCTCATCCTTAATGAAAGAGACATACTTCAACAGCTCTAGAAATATCCTATCATATTCATCTATAGTCATGCTTCCCAATTTAAGTTCAATGAACTCTTTCATATTTTTGTCATAGTATCTCTCGGTTAAAAGTACTTCTTTTCAAAATGTCTCTTGAATTCCTTCCATGTCACATTCTTTTCTCCGATGTTTCACACTTGAACAATCTGATCCCACCACATGGATGCCTTTCCTTTCATCTGATATATTGTGATTCTTCCTTCTATATGAAAGGAATGATTATGCAATTGGAAATATTTCCTCATACCAAGTAGCCATGTCTCAACATATTCATATTTCTGGTGCTCTCCATCAAAAGTAGGAGGTTTGATCTTATGCATTTCACCCTTCAGTTCATCCACTTCAGATCTTCTATGTTTTCTGTTAGGAAGTGGACTTGAACAACTGTGTGGTCTCCTTTTTGAATGCCTTTGAGAGTGTTGGTGATGTCTGCTACCACTTATTTCTCTTCTTTCCTTATCATGATAGATTTCCTATATATCAAACGAAAAAAAAAACTAATCCATTTGATGAAAAATACCTAATATGTTTGATGACATATATTTACAATAATATAATAAAGAGAGACATATCAAATGGGAAAAAAACTAATCCATTTGATGACATATATTTACAATAATATAAAAAAAGAGATAAATGATGGAATATGATGCACATTTTTGGATATATTCAGAGCTTAATATGATGGGTGAAAACATGATAAAATTGCTTCTACTTCCATCATTTTTTATTTACATCTTGGGAACCAAGTGCAACACTGTATTTTCTTTACATCTTGAGGAGCACATGCATGTGATATTAGAAGTTTGAATGCACAAGAATTTAAAAATGAGTTTTATTAGAATATGTTCTTTGATTTACATATCAAAGAACGCATGCAAGTGATATTAT
The DNA here is from genome assembly GCA_009831015.1 of Picea engelmannii. Lineage (NCBI taxonomy): Eukaryota > Viridiplantae > Streptophyta > Pinopsida > Pinales > Pinaceae > Picea > Picea engelmannii. The sequence continues at coordinate 971,746 of ML779439.1, read as the reverse complement.
AGGTTTAAGCTACATTTACCAAATTATTCAAATTAAATTATTTAAATTATTTCAAATCAAGAAAAAAATGAAAATATAATAATTTGATTCAGTTCAGAATTAGTTTGATGTAATTTAATATGGTTGACATGTTTGAAAGTGTAACGGCCCCGACCGTTACAACACAAAAACAACATTCAATTGGTAAAAATTTTTTTTAAAGTGTTAGGAAAATAATGTTAACAATAAAAATCATAGCAACATAACTCGACGACAATCATAATGAATGAATTACACGTGACACGTCATCGTAATCAATCATGTTGCAACCAACACATCCACAATTTAGTAACGACATATAATCAACCTTCATCATAATGAACAATGACACAAAATAACAACATCACCCGCTACTCATCACTAAAATAAATAACAACGCAATCAATGCATCAACGAAGGATAGCGAAACATAAACATAAAAGGCATAGCAGATATCAGATCAAGCTTGGATAAATTTAAGACATCACTCATCAAATAAATAATATAAAATGACTACCCGCCCATCCTACCCTGCAAGGTTAGGACCTCCAGGACACATAAGCAACGCTCAAGCCTAGGTTGCCATCGATTTTGACAATTTAAGTTCTTAGGGCTGGCGACTGTTCTAAGGAACAAGGAGGCGTATACATCCCACCCAACACAATAAAGTCCAAGCCAACTAAGCTAAATAACATCATCAATGATCATCCAGACGGAAAATCATTTTAATAAATCATCACATATAACATAAAATTTCATGGCGCAAGAGAACTTAAATACTAAATCCATCTAGAAACGACATAAGACGACATGCAATAATCTACTTATTTAAATTTTTAGTCACAAACAAAATTCTACTTATCTTCTAGGCATGTGTTTAAATCATTCATCAAATTACAATAATCAACATCATTATCAAGGTAAACACATGAGCTAATTGTCAGATTAACATATTCACTTAGCGATCAATGCGCGCAAAATAATCTGATCATAAGGAATCATACTGCAACATGGTGTCAAGCGCATTAGTAGACTAAGGCGTAAACATTTATGTGTCAACTTAGTCCATAACGCAAGAAGTCCAAAATCTTTGACTATCATACATTATATGAAATCTATAAACAAAAGCACTCTAATATCAATCAAGCTTGGTAACTACATTCATTACTTTATAATTGCGCAAAATTCTAAGATCTAACCATTATAAAAATTCATACCAGCAATAAGCCAAACTCTAAAATCATCATTAACACATGAAAATTGGTGCGAGCAACGAGTTTACATCCCATGTTGGAATTGAGCATGAGCCTTCAATTCAACAATCAATTAATACTTACTTTATTCAATCGACAAGTGTCCCTTTTAATTAACTTCAAGATCGCTAGGTTGTGTTTTTCCACTAGAAAGCTTATTGGGTAATAATATTATCATTCATTTTTTTTTTTGTGCGCCAAGGACACTAAGTCCATTTTACTTAGCAACTGATGGTGGAAGTAAAGGTTAGGAGCATAGTTGATTAATCATATAAGAAGATTTATTTCTAAACCAAGAATACTATACATTAAACTGAATTAAAATTGTAATATGAATTAACATTGTAAATTGAAATATATTCTAAATTATAATTGCAAATTGGATTATAATTTTAAACTGCATTATATTATAAATCTTAATTGCAAATGAATTAAGATTCTAAATTATAATTGCGAATTGAATTAAACTTTTAACTGGAAGAACATAAATACAATGAATTCAATGTCTGAGGTAAGGCATATATTATTTATTATAAGGTGTTTATTGTTTAATGAAAAACCAGTGTGGAAAATCAAGTAATGGGAAATTGAAATTTAATGACGAAGACAACTGTCACCAATAGATCGTTTAAAGGCAAGTTACGTTTCCAGAACGTCTGGTTAGGTAGCATACTCCCCATCTCCGTAAATTCAATGTGTCTATTAATCTCATAATATCACGATATATTTTTGGACAAAAATAAAAGCACATAATTGTGGGTAAAACGCTAGCAAGATAAGTAAGGGTCTAAGGGTAAAACTGGAAGTCAATCAATACTGCGCATGAAGTTCTGGGTAAATTTATCTCAGTCTGAGCATGGAGAAAAAGGGGAGAGTGTGCCAAGGATTCTGGGCGTAAATGTATCTGAGTGTGCCTAAGATTCTGGGCATAAATGTATCTAAGTGCGCCTAAGATTATGGGCATAAATCCTGATTGCTAAGAAGTAAGGGTGAGTGGGTAAAGGCGCAGAGAACGTAAATGCAATTTGGAGGTAATGGAGACCACCAATCGTTGGCAAGCAAAAACTCCGAGTCCAGGGACCAACTCGATGGCTAAAACGAAATGTTGGGATTAAAGGAGACCACGGCTTGCATAAACGTTTGGGTGTGTTATTGTTGATCCTCAATTTAATGAGAATAACTAGATATGAATCGCAAAAGCAGTAGGTATGTTAGGCTCCCAACATGAAAACTATTAGCGCATTCCCTACCAAAAGGTTAAAACTAAAGAGGATTTTAAGAACAAAAATGCACGAAATCACAAATTTCTTTTGTGTAAAGGAACAACGCCAGGTCTCGTGCTCGCTTTCACACGCAGACAGGCACATTTTGTTTGTTGTGTAAACAACAAAAACGACAATCCTTCCCTCTCTCACACGCACTGGGCATACATGCCTTGTTGTGTTATAAATATAAACAAAACGACAATCCTTCCCTCTCTCACATGCACTGGACATACACTCTTTGTTGTCTTATAAAGATCAACAAAAATGACAATACTTCCCTCTCTCACACGCACTGGGAATACACGCTTTGTTGTGTTATAAATATCAACAAAAACGACAAGCATCTAAGCGAATTTTTAGTGGGAAGAGAACAGTCTTCGCAGAGAAGCACTAGATCATCATGCGTGGTGAATTTTTCCCAAAGGTTGGGTTCACTCCATCAAGAATGCAAAGGCAACAAAAAAAATGAAATCGAAGAGGAAACAACTCCATTTCTGGGAGATTTTTGCACAGAACTCAACGGTTTAATCACATCTAGAAAGCCAGAAAACAAAGCAAGGTCGTAGAGGCAGCAAAAGCAATCCAGTCAATAAATCGACGAGTCTACAGACTGAAATGTCTTGGGAAGAAGGATTGCAGGGAGGATTAAGTAATTCAAGGAATAAACCATCCATGGAAGTGAGTGTTATACACGCAATCATAACCATAATTTTTTCTTAAATAAACTGAACAAATTTTTATTTCATTGAACAAAACAATCTCAATTTAATTTACAAACTAACCATAATTTTTTCTTAAATAAACTGAACAAATTTTTATTTCATTGAACAAAACAATCTCAGTGTAATTTACAAACTATTGTTCCAGAATCCATTACAATATTCATCAATAGCTAATTCTACATACAAATATTTTAACTAATATACCAATGAAAAATTTACACCTAGATATCGTAACTGAAGGAGAAGAATCTGAAGTAGTTGTCCCGCACTTGCACTCTGTCAAACTCATGCTTATTAACCTCTGAGACCTCACTATTACCTCTTAGCCAATGCTAGGGGTACTCTTCTCCCCCCAAGCCCCCCGAATCGCAAAATTGCCACACACACAACCAAAGAAGGCTAGCTCCTAGCTCGCCTCACAAGGTCAAGCTACCACTCTCTATCCGAGCTGGGTATCTGAACTCCCAAAAGAAAAATTGGTCAAAACAAATCTATCATCACACCCTTACACATACCATACGTGATCCATTCCCCTTCTCTGCCATTTCTTTTATAGAGTTCTTCTTAGTGACGCTTCCATTTACACATTAAATTTGTTTTATTAAAAATTACTTAGGAAAAATTCTCTCCTATACACTTGTCACCTGATTCCTTAGTTGCACTAGAATTTCATTTAATTAATTGAAGTAATTTGTCAACTTCCCTCCCCTACCTAAAACATTCCTAAAAACCTTGCTTGATGTCCCTTTATTCCCTAACATTCCCTTAATGACTTACATCTTTCTTAAAGATTAACTGAGTTCTAATTTGGAAATTTCTTTAGACTAGATTCCCTCCTATATTCCACATTCATTTTTCATTTAAATTTCTCCTTCTCGTCCAAGTTCTAAATTAGCAAGTTTTGCACATAGCTAGCAATTTAATTTTTTATAAATTCTTTCTCCTTTAATTTTTAAATTTCATTTTTCTTCATCCCCCCACTTTATTAATTGATGAATTAGTTTTAGTTCTTATACCCTAATTAAACCTATGCTCTAATTTCAAATAGGCTTAGCAAAATTATTTTTAAGGGAAATTTTATAATTATTAAACTTTACTCATGCAATATTTATTTTAAGGCTCACCAAGTAAAAATGAGATATTGTTTTCTAGGTATCTAGGTTCATTGACTTACCAGTGTTAAAAATTGCGACGTTCCCTTCAAGATGCACTACGTGCTTCAAGGGTGCCACACGCCTTCATTGATGTTTCATGTATGCGATGCTCCCTTCAAGATGCACTATGTGCTCCAAAGGTGTCACTCTCCTTTTGACTAATTTTGGTACAAGTTCAACCCTTGGAATCAATACTCCTTCAGGCGACCTTGTGGGAGACTAAGGGCCTCTAAGAAATAAGGACCCTACCTTATTGCGCGCCCCTTAGAATATTTATGAGAGACTTTCTTAGTCTGCCCTCACAGCATCGTGGATCTCTCGAACTAGGTAATCATTAACCTAAAGTTCGATCCACGGCGGGAGTGATAGCAGGATATGGCAGGGCTACTGTCACACCTCTCCCTCAATATCTCTGGTTGTCATGCATGCCCCCTTTACTCCAAATGTGAGTTTGATTAGAAAACAATCGTCATACTGCATCCATCAATGAAACATGTCAGTGATCCATAAACAACATCATAATATACTGAGTCATATGTCACATATACAATAACATAAATACTCAAACCATATAAAATCCACTCCCTAACTCTATCTCGAGTCCAAGGAGGTCCATCGATACCATCGATATCCTCAATTTGTCAAGAGTCCTGGACACTCAGGAGAAGCCAGTAAATAGCACATGTCTATACATAAATAACATAAGATAACATCATAAATCACAATCACATCATCAGAACCATAAGCGAGAAGGATGTTACAGAAAGTCACAAATTATTTATGGTTAGTCGGTTAAAGTGATATTTTCAATAATGATTGCTAATTTGAAATATACAATATATGATGAAAGTTTTTTTTTTTTTTGTGTGCTAGCATGTTCGTGACGTACGTGAATAGCCTATGGTTGAGAAACCATGACCCATGAGCATATAATCCATTAAAATCACCTAGAAATCACACCTATCCTAGGCCACACCAACATTTATCATGAATAATTTTTTTGATATCTCTTCGCGATAGCAACAGATTTCAAAGAACACATGCAAATGATATTATAGATTTAAGCTACATTTACCAAATTATTCAAATTAAATTATCGAAATGCTTTAATTTACATATCAAAGAACACATAGGTTTAAGCTTTTTTCCACGAGAAAAAAATGCTCTTTATATTCAAAAGGATATAAAAGTTTACATGTGATGATTTCTCATACAGCAGCGAATCAAGGAGATACCACAAAATACTTGGTTCAAAACCATCAATGGCCCGACAATCAAGGCAAATATCCGTCAAAGTTCAGATTTCTGCTAAGAAGGAATCAAATCAAAGGTTTATCTTGTAGGTAGGTCCTTCGTTACCATCCTCCCAAAATGAAAAGAAAATTTGGCTCGGAGGGAGGAGAAAAGTTTTTTTCGAGAGGGAGTCTACCTCGTTGTTTTCCTCTCGAAAAATGTGCTGAAAGGTAAGCTTTCTGAAAAGAAGAGTAGCATCTTTGGTCCTTTCCTTGCAGCAATTAAGGGCTGCCACTCGGAAGTTGACCAGTCCGTTCAGCCAATCAATAATAATCTTGGAGTCACCAACGAGCAACAAAACATTAGTGACCAAATTATTCAAATTAAATTATTTAAATTATTTCAAATCAAGAAGAAATTTTTCGGGAATTAACTTGATGCAATTCAATATGGTTGACATGTGTGAAAGTCACATACTATTTACTTTAGTCTATTAAAGTGATATATCATATATTGTATATTTCAAATTAACAATGGCATTATTTAAAATATCATTGTAATCGACTAACCATTAAAATGATATTAAAAGTAATTTATAAATATAAAATAGTATTAATATAAATTTATAATAATTAAAAATAAATAATAATGTGAAAAAAACACTTTATTATATAAAGTGGTATTTTTTATTCTTTAAAGAGATTTAACAATGTTTTCAGTGTTTAAAAATTTAGTGTCAGATCACATTCTCATTGCTCTAATGATGAAATTTAATCTTAAGTAATCGGTAGGCCGTGGCCAAGAGTATTGATTTTTAACTAATAACTTATCCAACTACAAATCCGATATCAAAAAATTTGCTAAATTATCTTTGCATCTTCAGTGTTAGCCTTGATGCAGATAATATGTAAACAACTATAATTTGAGACTTTTGGGTGTAGTTCAATTGCGTTTCCCTCCCTTTTTTTTAATTAATTATTATTGGAATTTGGTAATTAGTAAAATTGCAATTTTATATTTTTAAAATTTATTTTAATATATAATTCAAAAATATTGAGATATTTTAATTTAAATTTAATTTTAACTGAGTTTTTAAATTTTTAACCAAATTTTAGACGAAAACTGATATGAAAAATATGCATATTTTTTTTTAGTTTTAGATAAAAACTAATATAAAAAATATTCTTACTTTATTTTGGATTCATAACCATTAAAAAAAATCAATAAACTTGCAAAAGAACCATTTATTTTACTTTGTATTTATTTATTTTATTTTATTTTTGAGTGCAGGGATCTATCGTTGTAAAGACAACACAATGGAATTCTTAGTCATTGAACTCTCAGAACTTACTACGCGGTTCCCAAATTAAATAGCAGATTGCAAGTTGTGATGATAACACTTAATAAAATGATTTCTTGACAATGTGGTACTCTCAGCACATAAACTATGAACTTAAGCTTGAGCATAAATAGAGAGAAGATATTTTCAGAATATTTGAACACTATAGAACTCATAAATACTCATGAATATGTCAACACACAAAATACTTGATATATATTAAGAACTTGGGCACAATGCGTTATTCGAAAATACAAGATTATGTCGAGCTTCAGCTCCAACGACTTCTGCAGACTTTTAGAAACATAGAGCTTGTGCTCTCAGAGTTCTTTGCCTCACTATACAACTTGCTAACTATAAACTCTTCTCTCTGTTCCATATCTGTTTCAACTTCTTACAGACTTGAACATTTATAGACTAAGACTCAGACTTCGTTTATAAGTAAAACTGACTCAAAACAATTAAGACAAGAATAACCTGGACTGACTCTTATCTGTATAACAGAGCTCGAGAAAAATAAAGATTGTCTCATTAAATATCACTTCTACTAACACTTCTGATTGTCGTCTCTTACAGACTAAATATCTCTGCTTTCTGTGACAGACAAAGTCTACGTAAGCATGAAGCTCACATTTTGTAATTAATATTTCCAACACTCCCCTCTTAATTATAAGTAGATGAGTTTACAAAATACAAAATTTACATCAAAAATTTGAATTGACATGAACTTTCAAACATTTATGAGTGTAACGAGTCCTAGACAATTGCGTAGTTTCTCAAATGCATCTCTTTCCAAATATTTTGTAAATATGTCTTCCACTTGTTCTTTAGACCTACAAAACTCTAGACAAATTTATTTGTTATTCACTAATTCTCTGATAAAATGATATCTTGTATCAATGTGTTTGGTTTTCTTTTAAAACATATGATTCTTTGATAACATGATGGTGGATTTCTTGTCACAAAACACTATAGTTGGTTCATGTTGTTCCTGCAACAAATCTTTTAACATCCTTCTCATCAAAGCAACTTGAAAAGTTGTGCTTGTTGTTGTGACGCACTCAGCTATTGTTGAAGAATGAGTCACAACAGGTTGTTTCCTTGATGTCCATGACAATATACATGTTCCAAAATGAAATGTGTACCCAAAGGTACTTTTCTTGTCATCTACATTTCCTCCACAATCACTGTTAGTATATCCAATAAGTCTAAAGTCTTATGAAGTAGAATACGTAATGCCAAAGTCTTTTGTTCCATTCACATATCTCATAATCCTTTTTCTTGCCTTCCAATTTGTTCCACATATCTCACTCTATACATAATATCAGGTGTTTTTGTTGTTAGATACATAATACTACCTACAATTCTTTTAAACAGGGTAGAATCCACCTTGAACCCTCCATATTCCTTGCGCTTAAATTCAATCATGTTATGAGAGATGTTGGGGCTGCTTTGGAATTTATCATATTGAAATATTTAGGATTTCATGCACATAATTAGAATGTGAAATAAATATACCATCTTTAAATTGGTGAACTTCAATACCCAAAAAATATTTCATAAACCCCAAATCTATCATTTCAAACTCATACTTCATGACTAACTTACATTCTTCTATGCCAAAATCACCTGTAGCATACATATTCGTGCTAATTTGATTTTATGTACACTGTTGGCTCACATTCACTTCTCTGAAATTCAATCTGAGTGAGATAGGGATCTATGCCACTATATCAAGCTCTGGGAGCTTGTTTTAACCCATATAAATCCTTCTTCAATCTGTACACTTTGTTTTCTTTTCCTAGAATCTCATAACCTTGTGGATGTTCCACATATACTTCTCCTTCTAAATGTTCATTCAAGAATGTTGAATTTACATCCATTTGATAAATAGGCCATTTGTTCTGTGCATCAATGGCTAACACTGTTCTGACTGTGTCCATGCGTGCAAGTGGCACAAATGTTTCATTGAGATGAATTCCAGGTTTGAAATGAATTTGAGGTTGTTGTGTAAAACCTCTTGCAACTAACCTTGCCTTGTGCTTCTGCACATTTCCTTCTACATCTTGCTTGGTTTTATAAATCCACTTGACACTTATCACATCCTTGTCTTCAAGTACATCTACCAATTTCCATGTTTGATTATTCTTTATGCATCTAATTTCTTCATCCAGGGATTGAGCCCATACATCATCATTGACAACTTCTTCAAATGTTAAAGGATCATATATTTGTGAAAACAGAGCAAAAGCTGAAAATGAATTTGTTGTGTCAACGTTATAGATGTCGCACGGACTTCTTGTCTTTCTTGGTAACAAACTTGCTAATGTTGGATCTGGAGATGCAGAAATACTTGGACTGCTTGTTGGAGTTTACCATGGTCTATGTGTGAATTTCACACCTGCTCTGATCAACCTACTTTGATACCAAATCTTGGAATTGCAGCGTGCTGAAAAACTCTGCGCATTGAAAAAAACAGGCAATGAAATTCTTAGTTGTTGAAATCTCAGAACTAACCACACAGTTCCAAGTGCGAGTTGTGATGATAACAATTAATAAAATAATTTATTCACACTATGCTACTCTCACCGGATAAACTATAAACTTAAGCTTGAGCATAATCAAAGAGAATATATTTTCACAATATTTGAACACTACAGAAATACTCATGAATATATCAACACCCAAAATACTTGATATGTATTAATAACGTGGGCATTGCACCCTATTACAAAATACAATACTATGCGAAGCTTCAGCTCCAATTAGTTCTGCAAACTTTGCGACACACAGAGCTTGTGCTCTGACTCACTACAGAGCTTGTTGTTGCTTGCTAACTATCGACTCTTCTTTCTGTTCTATATTTTTTTCAACTTCTTACATACTTGGACATATATAAACTGACTCAAAACAATTAACATGACAATAAATTTGACTCATTCTTATCTGTATAACATAGCTCCAGAAAGATAAACACAAAGAGAAGAATTTCCAATAAACTTGCAAGAGAACCATTTATTTTACTTGGTTTTCTTACTGGAGCAATGACTACTCATCCAAGTATATAACAAAGTATTTTAATAGAATTTGCAAACAATAAAGCTCCAATCCATACGTTGGTGTCCATTATATATATAAACGCTCACTCTCAAATCCCATGTCCTCTAAATGCTCAATTGCCTCACGCCCCTCTGTAATTACGTTGATAACATGGGGAATTGCTCGCGGAAGTTCGTTGTTGAAATAATTCTCTGGAACGGCCTGCAATGGCTTCTACAGAATGACAGGCTAAGTAAGTTTATTAAAATCATTAGAGAATAGTCTCCTTTCATTTTACATTAATATATCTATATGTCCTAGAGATATGGTTCACCATTTTCTTACTGTATTGTTTTAGACTTCGAGATCCATTTTTTACGGTGTTTTAGATTTCTTAATCTAAACTGTGTATAGAGTTTATGAAACATACATACATTTGAAACTGCTAAAACCTGCACACTCACTTTTTCTCATTCTTCTTATATGTTAATTTGAGAATTACGGACACGGCATGATACATTGCTACCTTAAGCGTGAGAATTTTCTGTTTGTGAATAAAAAAGGAGAATTCAGTTGTTAAGGCTACTGATTTCCGTCGCTATGTCTCTATGTGTTCTTTACGCCAGGGATTCGTCGCATTTCTCAATCTCTATTTAAAAGTCTTTTGTGTAAAGAACTTTAAGAATTTCATCATTTTTAATTTAAGCAGTGGCAACCGTAATGAAACACAACTAAAATTCATGATTTGAAACAGGCTTGAAATAGCAACAAAGCTTTTCTGGATAACGTTGTCTGCTCATGCTAGTTTGGTTAATAAAAAAATTACAAGTACAATTTTGCAAATTCATTTGGATTATAGTAAATTTATAAGTTTGCAAATTCATTTGGATTATAGTAAATTTATATTCATGTTTGTATGCTGACAGAGCATATTGGTTTGAAAGAGATAGTGATTGATTTCTATTTAACGAAACATAAAGAATGGGATTCAAAGTGGATTATATAGTAGATATGGGAGGGAGGTTAACAATTATTTTTCCAATCAATTAAATAATTAAATTTAATTGACAAAACAAATTTTATAATTTATTTATTTTTATACAACATTTTGTTAAAATATTTTTTTAATTACATAATTATAATTAAAAGTCTATTACATTTAAATTAATATAATCAATATTAAATTTAAATTAATGTGATAACTAGTACTACTTTTTCTGCTTATTATCTCCTCATATTTTCGGTAAATAAAATTTTCAAAAGAGTATTTTACATTAATAAGCTTGGGAGAAAATCTGTAGATTCTGAAGTGCATAAGAATATTCAGCCTTGTTTCTGTGAAAAAGGAATAACCATTCCTTCAAGCTACTGAATCGAACTCACAACATGGCAACTTTAAATGAAGAAACATATCTAGAAAACGAAATTAATATACATTATTTTAAGAAGATCAATTTCAAGTTTACCCAGCAACCACAAATGTTTCATGCCGAAACCACCAAACAGTTGAAAATAGCTAACAACCATTCTATATCGTATCCATATGCTACAAATTTTGAATAAATTAAAAGCACTGGACTTTGAATTCTAACAGATAATCATGCTTCTCTAGGCTTCCCATTCTTCTTAAATCATGCCACAATAAAGTACATAATAGTGAACAGTAAAGACCATGCCAGCAATTGCAGAAAACCAGAAAGAACCCAAGTCTCTTGTAGCTTTGCTTCTGTGTCATAAATAAATTTCTTCATGGTATATTATTCCACCAATCTAGAATATTCAAGTCTATATTCTATAAGAAAATTTATAATCTATATGTATATATACAATTTGAATAGGTTTAATGGTTAAGAACATAAGTTTTTTTTTTAAGTTCATATGGTCAAATCTAAAAGAGTCCTACACTATCCCAAAAAAAAAAAAAAAGTCTCATACACCAAATTGGTGAAAAAAATCCATCTCATTAATAAAAAACAAACAATTAATTGACTAAACTAAGTTTCATAATTGAAGAAAATAGAAACGCTGCTTGAGAGCAACAAAACTAATGAAGATGGAAACTTTTGGACGAAGCGAATTGCCAAGCAACTTAAAAACGTAACTGGGTTCCTTCTCAACTTGCTTGATCGATTGCAACAAGATGCCACCTAATGTCACTCCCATGAAAACATGGAGACGAAGCTTTCACTCCATGAATTTTGTGAAGAAATCCCATCAGCGTTGGAGAAGATCATAAAAATTGTAGGCACGGGGATGATGAGAAGCTGGCAACAGAGTATTGATCCTATGAAGGGGAAGTTGACTTCATATGATTGATCCATGAAGGAAGGGCATAGTCAAGATTAAAGGGAATATCCGGAGAATTCAAAAGTAAGATGAGAAACCAATCGTAATGTCATAATGTTGTGTCATAAGTTCTTACAATTCAGTGGGTCAGGGTTTGATATAAACTTTTATGTTTTTTTCTTCACATCCCTCCCTAACTAGGAGATGAAATTAGTAATTTGTTTAAATAAAATACAAAATAATATACCTACTTTAGGGTTTGATATAAATTTTTATGTTTTTTTCTTCACATCACTTCCTAACTAGGAGATGAAATTAGTAATTTGTTTAAAAAAAATACAAAATAATATACATACTTTATTTAAATTAGTTAAGATTCATCTTAACATTTTAATCCCTGATTTATTAAACTTTCAGGGGAATCATATTTATAGACCTGCAAACTTTTATTAAAGTACAAAGCTTGAGTAAAGATTTATACTCAAGCTTTATATCTGGATCTCTAGGTATATGAAGATAATGGAGATAGCAGTGCAGGTAGTATTCGTAGCGAATGTTGTGTTCCAATTCTTTGTGGACTACAGAGACATGCACACATACAAGATGGTTTACAAGGGAAGAAGCATTGCCACTTGCGGTATGCACCTCACATGTATACCGACAATCATTTTCCGAGGCGAAGTGGCATTGCATTACTGAGTGATTGCATTGTTTAATGCCAGTGAGTGATTGATTGATATTAATCCTTTTCTTTGGTTGCAGATATGCTAAAACTTGCTTTATTCTGGACATCCTCGCCTGCTTGCCATGTGACATTATTTATAGGGTATTTAATGGCATGCGTTGCTCGTATTTCTATTTTTTTTTGCATGTGCATTGATCTCGTTATTATGGAGTATAAAATGCTGTTGGAAAAATAAAAATAGAAATCATCCGTGATTGTTTTACTCCACTACAATGAAGAAAGATAATCTAAAATCCTGTGATCGTTATCCTTTCTCAGTGGGACTGATTTATTCTTGAAGCATCAGCGTTTCGTCTCCCTGGCCGCCATTAAATTTGTGGGATTTCTCTTATAAAACAAGCCACCAACGTAGACATCCATTATTTAATTTAATTTTTGCTGTGTCATTTCGCGGGTCCATTTTAAGCCAGGGGCAGTCGTGAGATCCTCCACACAGTATCTCTGACCACTTCGGCCTGTGGAAGACACGGCACCATCTGTCATATCCTAAGCTTCTTCTTTAGGTGTACACTTTCTACCTATTCGTTCATAAAATATTCTCTTTCATCTGGAAAATGCGAACATGGTTTCTAACTAGAGAAAGGAATTGATAAACCCTTTACTAATATAATAGAAATATATTTTTACCATAGTAACAACTTAAATCTAGAGAGGTAGAGTTGGGTAGAGTATGTATATCTTATTAGATTTTAATAGTGAAATCTCTATCTAAAAGAGTCCTTTATTTCATAAACATGGAGCTTTATACACTTATTTGGTATCTCTCTTTAAAATCACCTTAAAAAATGATTATTGTTATTATTACTTTTATTTATAAATTATATAAATAATTAAGAAAATTATATTTACAATTTTGTTGTTATTTTTTATTTTATGAGAGATGTTACACTATTTATTAGAAAAAAACACATTAATAATATTTTGAAATAATATATTAATTTTAATAACAAAAATATTATCTTATAATGTTATATTATATTAATTTACATTAATTTTAATATTAATATAATATATATATTAATTTATATTAGTATATTATATTAATTTTTATATTAATATAATATATATATTAACTTATATTAACAAAGTTTTATAGAGAATTTTTTTATTAATCAATAAAGATATATTAATATTTTCTTGATGGTGCTTTGATGGAGACCACCCTCTCACTTGTCCAAGACTGCTTGTGGATACAATCAAATGAAACCAAATGAAAACTTTATTATATAAACTAGTATTTTTTTTTCTTCGACATATATGAAAAAAATAATGATTTTTGTATTAATAATTTTATAATGATTGAAAATAAGTAATAACCTTTAACTTTTATAATTAAAAATATATTATAATGATTTTGTTTTACAATTTATAATGATTAAAATAATTATAAATAAATAATAATATGCAAGACCAAAAAAAATATACTTACTTTTTAGGGCAAGAGATTTAACAATGTTTTCATTGTTTAAAATTACAGTGTCAAAGTTATAGCGATCACATTCTCATTGGCCTAATAATGAAATTTAATTTCAAGTACCTGGTAGTCGGTGGCCAAGATAATTGCTTTTTAACTAATAACTTATATCAAAAAGTCTGCAAAATTACCTTTGCATCTTCTGTGTTAGCCTTGATGCAGCTAATTACGCCGAAAGGCGTATACCTATTGGAGATGGGCACAATTAATCATCTTTTAATCTAAAATTCTAATCTCATGGCTAATAATTGAAGATGCTGGAATATTCTTAGTCGTCCTCCCAAATCAATGAATGTGATTTACTC
>ML779439.1:878150-955927 GCA_009831015.1 Picea engelmannii | reverse complement strand
CTACAAAACACTAACCCTAAACACTAACCATAACCCTGTATTCGGATCCTGATCATTCCGAGAAAATTTATGTTTTGGAGGAGCTACAGAACTTGGATTTGCTCAAATCTAACCGCGACTCCATTTCCCCAGAAGACTTGAGAGGCATTAAGCTGAAGAGATTGACTATTGAAAACGCTGCGAAGACTATTGAAGACCGGGGATTTATCAAGTACCAGACCCCGACTCTAAATACACCGCCTTATACACTCCGTGCAAGCTTTTACTAAACTGGGATTTATTATTTTAGTAGCAGAAACCTTTCGGCGTTCACCAGCCACAAATTTGCGGCTGTGCTAGTATGTAAACAACGGTAATTTGAGACTTTTTGTTCGAGGCTTTTTGCGTGTGTTCAAATGTTTTTTTATTTTAATTATTATTGAAATTTGGTAGGAGTAAAATTGTAATTTTATATTATTTAAATAATTTTTAAATGCATAATTAAAAAATATTGAGACATATTTATAGTTGTATTTATCCTTATTTTCAATATTTCTGATTGAGAACTAGTTTGGAAAGTTTTCAATTGGTTGGGAATTATTTTGAAAACTTGGAAACGTCAACATCAAAGAAACGGGAACTTGGAAACCAGTTTCCTAAATATATATTATTGCCGCTCCCAATTTCAAATTTCGTAAATTTGAAAAAAACTTCTACAGTTTTGGGACACTCATTCATTCCGAACACTTGTATCTTTAATATATAATCTTAAATTTACAATTTCAATTAATTTTAAAATTTCTAATTAGATTTAAACAAAAAAAAATGATATGAAAAATATACATACCTTTTTTGAATACCTCTTTTTTTAATTCATAACAGTTTAAAAAAAACAATTCAAAAACCGTGCAAAAGAACCATTTATTTTGCTTAGTATTTTTTGGTGCAGGACCGTAAAAACAAAAAGAGAAGAATTTCCAATAACTTGCAACAGAACCATTTATTTTACATCGTACAGAACCATTTATTTTACTTCGTTTTCTGAGTGGAGAAATGACTACTCATCCTGATATATAACAAAGTATTTTAATAGAATTTGCAAACAATAAAGCTCCAATCCATACGTTGGTGTCCATTGTATATATAGATGCTCACTCTCAAAGCCTATGTCCTCTAAATGCTCAATCGCCTCACGCCCCTCTGTAATTACGTTGATAGCATGGGGCATTGCTCCCGGAAATTCGTTGTTCAAATAATTCTATGGAACCGCCTGCAATGGCTTCTTCACAAACTTTGCTAAAGAATGACGGGCTAAGTTTATTAAAATGATTAGACAATAGCCTCATTTCATTTTACATGAATATATTTATATATTTCAAATGAATATATTTATATGTCTTAAGATATGATTAACCATTTTCTTAATGTGTCGTTTTAGTTGTAAACTGTGTATGGAGTTTATTGACAAATATTGCACACCACAAAACTTCGTCGACGTACACTTACTGTGTGTTGTGATAAAACAATTAATGAATGGTTTTGTGACACATAAACAAACAAAGTGTTATACTTAGCATATAAACCGAGTCAAGCTTTGACTAATGATTTTTGTTGACTACAGACACAGAGCTTGTTCTCTTAGAGTTCTTCGACTCCTCAAATGTTGTTGTTTTCTTCTTCATGACGTTGTTCTATCTACCTCTTTACATATCCATCGAAATTACCTGACTTTGTTAGGTAAAGACTGAGACTTATTACAGAAATTAACTGACTTAACGTTTAAAACACAAATAAGTTCGATTGACTCTTACCTACTTAATTGGTCTGGAAAAAGATTAAGATCGGCTTCAATTCATAACTCCCCTGCTTGTCGACTAACTAAACTGAGTTTGAGTAAACTTGTGACTTTGCATTTGTAGACCGACTGACTGACAGATAAATCGATAGAGACGTAAACCTCACAAACTTGTAATTACTATTTCCAACACTCCCCCTTATTTACAAGTAGGTGGGATTTACATGATACAAAAATTTACATCAAAAATTTCAATTTGCTTGAATTTTCAATCATTTGTTACTACACAGACTCTGAGACTACTGTGCAAATGTTGAAATGCATCTTTTTCTAAAGATTTTGTAAGAATATATTTGACTTGTTTGTTTCATCTGCAAAACTTTAAACAAACCTCTTTGTTATTTACCAATTCTCTAATAAAGTGATACCTTGTATCAATGTGCTTTGTTTTCTTGTGAAACACATGAATCTTTGATAACATGATGGTTGAATTGTTGTCATAAAATATTGTAGTTGGTTACTATTGTTCCTGCAACAAATCTTTTAACATTCTTCTCATCCAAATTGCTTGACAAGTTCCACTTGTAGCTGCGATGTACTCTTCTTATGTTGAAGAAAGAGTCACAATGGGTTGCTTCTTTGATGCCCATGTGATACTATACCTGTTCCAAAATTAATGCGTACATAGAGGTATTTTTTTTGTCACTTATGTTTCCCCCACAATCATTGTCAGTGTAACCAATAAGTTTGAAATCTTCTGAAGTAGAATATCTAATGCCAAAATATTTTGTTCCATTCACATATCTTAAGATTCTTTTTCTTGCCTTCTAATGTGATTCTTTTGGAGTTTCCATGAACCTTGAAATTAGGCTCACTCCATACATAATATCATGCATTGTTGTTGTTAGATACATAAGACTTCCTACAAGTCTTTTAAATAGTGTGGGATCCACCTTGGACCATGAACCTTGAAATTAGGCTCACTCCATACATAATATCAGGCATGGTTATTGTTAGTTACATAAGATTTCCTACCAGTCTTTTAAACAATGTGGGATCCACCTTGGACCCTTTATCTTCACTGCTTAACTTCAATACTATTATGAGAGGTGTTGGGGCTAATTTGGAATTTATCACGTTGAATCTTTTCAAAATTTCATTTGCATCCTTAGAATGTTAAATAAATATACCACCTTTGGATTGGTGATGATCCAGATTATTTTCAGCAGGAAATGAGATCGGAGATATAATAAAGAAATGCATAGAGATATCACGGATATTCAATAATATAATAGAAATGTATCAGAGATGCAACCATAAACACAGATATATAGTAATACATAATTTATATTAATGAAAAAAATGTATAGAGACTATAAAAATACAGAGTGAAAGACTCGCTAGAATGGTGGCAGCTTATCTCTAAGAAGAGATGTGACAGCTACTCGCATTTGCAAGAAGATGATTACAATGAGGCTCTGAATGAATTTTTACAATAAGAAGGAATGACAAAAATCCTAGAGGTCCAGAAACCTAACCCTAGGATATGAAACACCAAAAGTCATGTGGGCCCTGTTTGGGTAAGTGAGTACATCAACTTCCCGGGGTCGTAACTTTTGCATGCAATCTTTGTTTTAGGCATGCGATAGCTCGTTCGAAAGGTATCACCAGGGAGATTCATTTTGGGGGCTCAATTATTACTTCAGCTATGATTGAGAACCTATATCTCAAAGAACCTTCATTTGGGCCCTCAAAATAGCCCCAGAAGTTAAAACCTACTAAAAATAGTAAATTGCCAAAATTGCTAGAAAACTGTTTTGAGCCATTTAAAAAAGGTGGGTGGCCACCGATATCCACCTGGATCAATATTCCCTCCTTAGGAAGAAATGGTCTCCATTGCATTGAGTTCTCGGGGGAGAGGGAAAAATGTTTGTTCAATCTGCATCTTGGTGAGTTGCTTGTCTTGTTGGAGGCGTCTCGCTGCTCATTTTATGGAAATTTGTCACGAGCCTGTTGAGTTTGAGGCTGCTCAACAAGTCGAGATACATGGGATGATGATGTGCAGAAGGAATATTTGCACTTTTTTGCAGCCTTGTCGACCTACTTCTGTTGGATAGAAGGTGCTTGGGGCAAGGCTGTAGTGGTTGCAATGTCTTTTTGTTCTCCTTTTGAACAGATTGTGAAGAAGCTGAATTTTGCAGTATGAGATAATACCTTGCGACACTTTTTAGGTAGAACAGTAATCGAAACTACCTCTGGTATTATGTATAGATGACCCCCCAAAGTAACAATGACACTACGGGGTCGAGACTCATAAACAACATGGCGTCTCCACATATATGGTTGGCCCAAAAGAACATCACAGACATCTAGTGGGGAAACATCACATAATACCTCATCCTTGAAGGGTTGGATGTCGTAAGACAATCAACACTGTTGGCTCACACAAAGATCTCATCCTTGCCGAAGCCACCCGATGTTGTATAGTTGCGGGTGTGGTGTTGTCGACAATCCCAAATGTTTGACGACCTCTACTGAGATGAGGTTTTTCTGGCTTCCGCTATCAACAATAAAATGCAACGAGGTCCCCTTCACCCACATCTATGAATGAAAAAGGCACTCCCCCTCTTCAGGATCTGTTGGTTCTTCTAGTTGAATTGTTGCAGTCACGACAATAGCAGTGGGGTCTATGTCAATGATTTGTCCTTTACCAGTATTTTTCTGAATCAAATTCTGAATCAGGGTTCGACTCCTTGTCTTTGATCTCGACCACCAATGATTGTTTTTAGCAACATTCATTGGTGTTGTGCCAGGGGATTTTATGGAAATCACACCATTTTTTCGTGTCCTTCTTTGTCTTCCCATGACCCTTCTTTTCCTGTGTCTTGGACTGGTTTTCAAGAGACTGTTTGTTAGGGCCATCTTTGACATACTTAGGTTGTTGCGGATTTGCAGACCCGAATTCCCGTTTGTTCTGGTGCTTAAATTTCTTCTCAATTTTAACAACATATTGATAAGAAGCACCAAGTGATGAGATGTCCAAAAAATCCATTTGAGTCTAGATGTATCTGTGTAGAGCCCCACGGTATTTCAAAACCAAATGTTGCTCGGAGTCTTTGATACCCAGCTTAGTGCGCAAGGTATGGAAGGTATTGGTGAACTCTGGAACCGCTTGGCCTCTCTCTTGCCGCAGTGTGGTCCATCTCATGTACTGGTCCTCATAGTTGCTAACAGGGTAATACTGTTCTTTTATCGCATCCACAAAAAAATCCCAAGTGGGATCGGCCCCATATATTCCAGACTCCTCTGTGGAACTTTTCTCCCAGTAAGTTTCCCACCAATGTTTGACATGAGGGAGACCTTTAAGGAGTGCGAAGGTGATCTTTTATTTGTCGAAAAAATTGTGAACAGAGAAATAACCTTCTAGTAGAGTTAACCATTTTTCTAGGGCTTTTGCATATATCTGTCCTTCAAATACAAGAATACCAAAATTAACTTGTACCTTGAAAGGCGAGGTGCCTCCAAAGTGGCCAGTTGATGAAGATGCGCCTAATGCTATCAGTAGGCATTGAAGGATGTGGAAAAAATTCTCCATCATTTCGTCCCTTTGTCACATGAGAGCTTGCTAAAGCAACATATTGATAGGATCGTCTGCTCCGTCGTGTTTCTTTTCTTCTGCCATTGAGGGTTTCTTGGGTGTGCAAGAGCGATTTTCTTCAAGAGAGATAAGCTCGAGACCCAAATTTCTATAATCAGACCTCGTCGGGGACATGAACTGAAAAAATGATCAAGAGCAACCTGCTCTGATACCACTGATCCAAATTATTTTTAGCATGAAATGAGATCGGAGATATAATAAAGAAATCCATAGAGATATCGAAAATATTCAATAATATAACAGAAATATATCAGAGATGCAACCATAAACATAGATATATAGTAACACATGATTTCTATTAATGAAAGAAATGTACAGAGACTGTAAAAATATAGAGTGAAAGACTTGCTAGAATGGTGGCAGCTTATCTCTGAGAAGAGATGTGACGACTACTCACATTTGTAAGAAGATGATTATAATGAGGCTCTGAAGGCCTTTTTACAATAAGAAAGAATGTCAAAAACCATAGACGTCTAGAAACCTAACCCTAGGAGATGAAGCGTCAAAAGTCATGTGGGCCCCATTTGGGTAAGTGAGTACATCAACTTCCTGGGGTCGTAACTTTTGCATGCGATCTTTGTTTTAGACATGTAATAGCTTGTTGGAAAGGTATCACTGAGGAGATTAATTTTGGGGGCTCAATCATTCCTTTGTCTAGATTGAGAAACTTGATCTCGAAGAACATTCATTTGGACCCTCAAAATGGCCCCGAAAGTTAAAACCTGCTAAAAATAGTAAATTGTCAAAATTGCCAGAAAAATGTTTTGAGCCATTTGGAAAAAGTGGGTGGCCACCGATATTCACTTAGATCAGGTGAACATGCTCATTTTCGTTTATGTACAGTGTTTTCTCACATTCACTTCTCTAAAATCCATTTCGAGAGAGATAGGAATCTATGTGAGTGTACCAAGCTCTCTAAGCTTTCTTTAACCCATACAGTTCCCTCTTTAATCTATACACTTTGTCTTCTTGTCCTGGAATCTCATATCCTTGTTGTTGTTTTACATACACTTCTTCTTCCAAATGTATGTTAAAAAATGTTGACTTTACATCCATTTGATAAACTGACCACTTGATTTGTGAAGCAATGGATAACACAGTTCTAATTGTGTCCATGCACACAACTAGTGAAAAAATTTCATTGAAAGCAATTCTAGGTTGTTGTGTAAAACCTCTTGCAACTAACCTTTCCTTGTGCTTCTGCACATTTACATATGCATCGTGCTTGGTTTTATAAATCCACTTCACACTTATCACATCCTTGTATCAAGTACATCTACCAACTTCCATGTCTGATTGTTCTCTATGCATCTAATTTCTTCATCATGGCTTGAGCCCATAAATCATCTTTTACAGCTTCTTCAAAAGCTATTGGATCAACTATTTGTGAAAAAAGAGAAAAAACAGAAAATGAATTTGCTCTATCCTCATTATAGATGTCGTGAAGACTTCTTGTCTTCCTTGGTAACAGACTTGATAATGTTGGGTCTAGAAATGTAGAACTACTTGGACTGCTTGCTAGAGTTTGTTTCACTCTAGGTGTAGACTGCACACCTACTGATCTTACTGGAGTATTTTTTGTTGGGATTTGTGTCGCGGTGCTAGGTGTAGATGGGATTGCATAATGATTTCTACATGGTGTTTGAACGAATTTATATTATGTATCATCATGCTCAATAACATCAATAATTCTGACTGTATTTTCTATGCTTCCATCCCATGCTTCATTCTCCACAAAGTGAAAATCGTTATTAATTATGACCTTTCTTCTAACATGGTCATACAACTTGTATCCTTTTGTGTCTTCAAAGTACCCAAAAAATATGCATGTTTTTCCTTTGTTGTCCAACTTCTTTCTCATCTCATATGGAACATGTGCGTACAGAACACAACCAAAAACTTTTAAGTGTACCACATTATGCTTCATACTTGTCTAGGGTTCTTGAGGAACTCTATTCTTTACACTCTTTGTTGGACATCTAGTCATGATATATACTGCAGTTGCTACTTCCTCAACCCAATAATCATTTGAAATTTTTTTGGTTGCCAACATACTTTACGCCATATCCATGATGGTTATGTTCTTTCTTTCTTTGACATCATTCTATTTTGGTGTATATAGTGTGTTAAATTGCTTGTAAATGCCATGAACTTTACAAAAGTTCTAAAATTCACTTGACACATATTCTCCTCCCGTGTAAGTTCTTAGAACCTTGATGTAATAACCACTTTGCTTCTCCACAAGTGATTGTAATTGTTGAAAACAACCCAATGCATCATATTTGTGCTTTAGGAAATAAATCCATGTCTTTCTTAAGAAATCATCAATAAATGTTAGAAAATATGTATTTCCTCCTATAGATGGAGTTTGAATTGATCCACAAATTTCTGAATCTACTATTTCTAGTGAAGCTTTTGCTATATATGACTTGACAACTAGAAATGATTCTCTTTATTGCTTTCCAAACATGTATCCTTCACATATTCTTTCTGGTTTTTCAATTAATGGAAAACCTTTTACCATATCATTTATGTGTAGTAGCTTCATACCTCCAAAGTTTAAGTGTTCAAATCTAAAATTCCATAGTCATGAGTCATAATGTACTTAGATTGGAATGTTTCTTGCCTATTTGCACCATTTTCTCATTTCTTGATATTGCGTGCACGATTTTCTTCATTTGAACTGTGCACATTTTATGTTGTAAATGTAATGTCTAACTGCGCATTTTTTTCTTTACCAATAACTTGCATTGTATTTTTCTTCAGGGATAGATTTAATGTCAATGGGAACATTCTATTGCTTGTCATTTGAATTGTTGCAATACGTTGATTGCTTGGATATCTGTCCATAATCGCACAGTAATTGTCTTCCATGTAGATTATGTATCATTTCTGTAACAATTGTCCTATGGTCATCAAATTATGCTTCAGACCAGAAAAATAATATACATGAGGCATAAACTTTTGTTCTCCTTGTTTTGTTAAAATTTTTATACTGCCATTGCCTAAGACAATGACTTGGATATATGTTCCAAGTGTAACTTTGGTTTGGACTGACTTATCCAAACTAGAAAACAATTTTATGTTTCATTTCATGTGGTTATTGCAGCCTCGATCTAATTACCATGTCACATGGAATTGCTTAAGAAACATTGCATTCAACTAGTGATACTATAGGCATTGTCTCAGCACGTGTCATAAACATAGGACTCGAGGGACTATTTGTGTTGTGTGATTGATCTTGTCCTAGCTTGTTCTAATTAAATTTTCTCTTCCTACACTCATATCCATAATGCCCATACTTTTTACAGTAATGGCACTGAATCTTTGATTTTTCAATTCTTTGACTACTTGGACGACTTATATTTGGGTTTTGACCTCTTCCACCAGTGTTTCAAAGACTTCTACTGTGTCCACCTATGAAAACTTATTCCTCTTCCTCTAGAGTTAGTTCCCCCCCTTCCTCTTCCATGGATTATAGATGGCTGCGTGGAAAATGCATTCTCTAATGACATATTTTAACTATTTAATCTGTTTTCATGATTAATGAGGGAAGCTTGTAGTTCATCTAGGCTAAATCGGGTCTTTTTTTTTTCTAAAGTCACAACAACGGTATCAAATTTAGGAGGAAGACTCCTAAGTACCTTCTCAACAATTTTTTTGTCTTCTATGGTTTCTCCATGACACTTAATCTGATTTATCATGCCAATAACATGAGTATAAATTGAATCTACTGAATCCGATTCTTTCATGGACAGGGTTTCAAAATCTCTTCCAAGAATTTGTAGTTTTGAAGTCTTGACTTTGTGCATACATTGATAAGTGGTTTGTAATATGTCGCATGCTTCGTTGTCTTTCTTTGTTGATGCAACTCTTGGGAGTATGCTCTCATGCATGTCTTGATATATGTAAAACATCATCTTTCCATCCTTTTTTCTTTGATCTTTCAAGGAATCATTCTTAGCTTGTGTGAAGGCATTTTACGCAACCTAATATTTTACTTCCACATAGCCAGTCTTCACGATATCACATACATCTTGACCCCAAAATAACGCCTTCATGGTCAAGGACCATAACTCATAATTTTTTCCTGTGAAAGTGGAAGGTTGCAAATTTTAAGTAGAATTCATATTTTACCTAACAACATAGTTGTTTCTCTGATCAACCTACTCTGATACTAGATCTCGGATCTACACCGCGCAGGGAAACTTTGCACAATGCAGTGAAAAATACCATGCACCACATAACTTTGTCATTGAACACTCAGGAATTACCGTGCAGTGCATAGACTGCATGATTTACTATGAGTTGTGATAAAACACTTAATGAACAATTTCATGGCACAAAAACAAACACAGTGTTATACTTAGCATATAAACTCAGAAATGCATGTGAGTATGACAACACTCAAAATACTTGATATATATTAAACTTCATCGCTATGTGCTAATAAAAAATGCAATACTAAGTCAAGTTTTGGCTCCAATGACTTCTGTTGACTTTACAAACATAGATTTTGTGCTCTGAGACTTCTTTGACTCCTTAGATGATGTTGTTTTCTTCTTCACGACTTTGTTCTCTCTACCTCTCTACATGTGTATCGACTCACTATAGGCTCAGACATATATGAGTAAAGACTAAGACTTCTTACAGAATCTAACCGACTTAACATTTAAGACAAAAATAAATTTGAGTGACTCTTACCTACTTAACTAGTCTCAAGAAAGATTAAGACAGGATTCAATTAATAACTCCCCTGCTTACAGACTGACTAAACTGAGTGTGAGTAAACTTGCAACTTTGTATTTCCAGACGTAAAGCTCACCGACTTGTAATTACTATTTCCTTGTAATTACTATTTCCAACATTGCAAGTGACGAACAACACATGATGCATTGGTACTTAAGCATGAAAAAATTATGTTTGTGCATTAAAAAGGAGAATTCAGCTGTGAAGGCTACTGCTTTCGGTCTCTATGTGTTCTTTACGTCAGGGATTTGTCGCATTTCTCAATCTCTATTTAAAGTCTTTTGGGTAAAGAACTTTAAGAATTTCATCATTTTTATTTTAGGCAGTGGCAACTCTAATGAAACACAACTAAATGTTCGTGCTTTGAAACAGGCTTGAAACAACAACAAAGCTTTTGTGGATAACGTTGTCTAGTCATGCTAATTTGGATAATAAAAAATTTACAAGTACAATTTTTCAAATTTATTTGGATTATAGTAAATTTATATTCATGTTTAAAGACATAGCATATTGGTTTGAAAGAATTATAAAAAATTTATATTCATGTTTGCATGACGACATAGCATATTGGTTTGAAAGAATAGTGATTGGTTTCTATTAAACCAAATATAATGAATGGGATTCAAAGTGGATTATTTAATAGTTATGGGAGAGGGGTTAACAATCATTTAAATAATCAAATTTAATTGAAAAAATAAATTCTAAATTAATTTTTTTTCTTTATACAACATTTTGTTTTTGTTGAAGATATTTTTTTTAATTAAATAATTGTAATTAAAAAATCTTTTAAATTTAAATTAATGTGATTAATATTAAACTTAAAGTAATGTGATAACTAATACTATATTTGGAGCTTATCATCTCATCATATTATTAGTAAATAAATGAAATTTTCAAAAAAGTATTTTACATTAAGGAGAAAACAAAAACAACCCTAAAATATCTTTAGTTTAAAATTAGCTATTAAATCTTTAAATTTTGAAGTGCATAAGAATATTCAGCCTTGTTTTTGTGAACAAGGAATAACCATTCCTTCAAGCTAATGAAGCGAACTCACAACACAGCAACTTTAAATGAAGAAGTATTTCGAGAAAAGGAAATTAATATACATTATTTTAAGAAGATCTATTTCAAGCTTACCCAGCAACCACAAATGTTTCATGTCGAAGCCACCAAACACTTGAAAATAGTTAACAACCATTCTATATCATATCCATATAATACAAATTTCGAATAAATAAAAAACACGGGACTTTGAAGACTAATAGACAATCATGCTTCTCTAGGCTTCCCATTGTTCTTAAACCACGCCACAATAAAGTACAGAATAATGAACAGGCAAGACCATGACGGCAATTGCAGAAAACCAGAAGCAACCCAAGCGTCTTGTATCTCTGCTTCGGTGTCACAAATAAATCTCTTCATGGTATCATGGGTGTCATTAAGTTAATATCATGGGTGTCATTAAGTTAGAATGTTTAAAAATACAATCTATATATATAATCTGTAAGCTTAATGGTTAAAAAATGAGTTAAAAATATGAGTTTTCCTTTAAAAAAACATATTTAAATCCAGAGAGGTTCTAGACTATCCCATAAATAAAGAGATCTCATATCAAAATATAAGTTTCTCTTTAAAAAAAAACATATTTAAATCTAGAAAGGTTCTAGACTATCCCATAAATAAAGAGATCATATATATATATATATGGCAAAAACCAATCTTATTAATACAAAACCCGCAACTAATTGACGAAGAACTAAACTCAGTTTCATCTAATTGAAGAAAATATAAACAGGGCTTACTTGAGAGCAACAAAACTAGTGAAAGATGGAAGCATTTGGACGAAGCAAATTGCCAAGCAACTTAGAAACTTAATTGGGTTCCTCCTCAACTTGCTTGATCGATTGGAACAAGATGCTACTTAATGAGACGAAGCTTTCACTGCATGGATTTTGTGAAGGAATCCCTTCAGCGTTGGAGAAGATCATAAAAATTGTAGGCACGGGGATGATGAGAAGTTGGCAACAGAGTATTGATCCTATGAAGGGGAAGCTGACTTCATATGATTGATCCTATGAAGGAAGGGCATAGTCAAGATGAAAGGGAATGATCCAGAGAATTCGAAAGGAAGATGAGAAATCGTAATGTCATAATGCTGTGTCATGAGTCAAAGTTTTTACAAGTTAGTGGGTCAGGGTTTGGAATAAATTTTTATGTTTTTTTTCTTCACATCCCTCTCTAAGGAGATGAAATTATCATTTTTTAATAAAATATAAAATAATATAATATTTTATGTAAATTGTTTTAGATTCATCATAACATCTTAATTTTTTATTTATTAAATTTTCAGGAATCAAATTTCTGGATGTACAAACCCTCTATACAAAGTTTGAGTAAAGATTTATATCTCGATCTCTAGACATCTCTAGCTATATGAACAGTGCATGTAGTATTCATAGTGATAGTGTTCAAATTCTTTGTGTACTGCAGAGACATGCACACATACAACATGGTTTACAAGCGAAGAAGCATTGCCACTTGCGGTATGCACCCCACATGTATATTGATAATCATTTTTCGAGGCGAAGTGGCATTGCATTACGGAACAAGAGACCTGCAATTGTTTAGTTGAGTGCATTGTTTAATGCCAGTGAGTAATTGATGTTAATCCTTTGCTTTGGTTGCAGATATGCTAAAACTAGATTTAGTCTGGACATCCTCGCCTGCTTGCCATGGGACATTATTTATAAGGTATTTAATGGCCCGCGTTGCTCGTATTTATATTTTTTGCATGTGCATTGATCTCGTTATTATGGAGTACAAAATGTTCTTGGAAAAATAAAAATAGAAATGATCCCCTGACTGTTTTCCTCCACTAAAATGAAGAAACATAACATAAAATCATGTGATTGTTATCCTTTCTCAGTCGGACTGATTTAATCCAGCGTTTCGCCTCCCTGGCCGCCATTAAATTTGTTAGGTTTATCTTATAAAACAAGCCACCAACGTAAACATCTATTATTTAATTTAATTTTTGCTGTTTCATTTGGCGGGCCCATTTTAAGAAACGGGCAGTCATGAGATCCTCCACAGAGTATAAGTGCCCACTTCGGCCTGTGAAAGACACGGCACCATCTGTACACTTTCTACCTATTCGTCCATGAAAGATTCTCTTTCACGCTGAAAATGCTAACCGGGTTTCTAACGAGAGGATGCGCCAGCATTCCAGCACATCAGTGCGCATTTCAGAGAGGGAGAAGCATTAACCCTCCCATTTTTAAATTCGAAATATGATTCTATACAGATTTTGTGTTGTAAGGCTGTAAGAACCTAGCCATGCCTTTATACAGGTAGTGGATAGGGTTGCCTTAAATGGTTGCTTGTAGCACGTCTAGGTCGTAGTCAGGTCTGGAACAATATTTATGGAATGAAGCTGTAAGAGTATGGTGCCGCAACTAAGACAGTGATAACACTAAGTAGGTGGAGAGGATAAGCTCGTTGAGCCCTTTATTGTAAAAGAGAGATCTTTGTAGAGAGGTTTGGGTAGAAGATCTTAAAAGGTCTTAGATAGAGTTAGGATAGGAGAGCTTGAGAGAATTGAACTCTGTTGAAGTCCAATTTTTGTAAACATATGTATAGTAGATAATAGAAAAACAGTTTTTCATATAGTGTGTTTATGTATTTGTGTTTTATGCTTTCATATGTTGTTCATATTTTGAATGTGTGAATTGGTGAAGTATTGAATGAGTTTCAATTGTTTCTCTCATTTGAGTTCTTGAGTGCAAGGACTGCACATAGTCCGCAAAGGGTGCATTGACAGAGGTGAGTTAACCTCAGGACGCTCATGAGAGATAACGTTGAACCTTCATCAACCGAGTGCAAGGAGTGCACATAGAGAACTCTATGTTGAGTTCGGGAAGAAACAGAGTTACTTAACACTTTGTAAAATGGAGCTCTACAAGGTGTGCATCGAGCAAGGAGAATGCGAGGAGGGCAAGAAGAATTTCTTTTAAAGAAATCCTTTGGATCCGAGTTTCACGAAATCCCAGAAACGCAAGGAGTGTGTGAGAGATCGAAATCTCTGGGGAGATCAAGCTCAGAAGGAGTAACGCATAGAGTTCATAGGAGACGGACTTGCTATAATTCCAAAAGCTCATAAGAGATAATGCTGCAAGGGAGAAGAGAGACCCAAGATCGTCGAGTTCACAAGAGGAAGCTCAAAGGCTGAGACTTTTGAGCATTGACTAAATATTTTAAGTCAGGAGAAGCCTAAAGCTCAGGAGGAGGAGTAACAACAATCGTCAGATTGGTTGTAAGGAGGAGCCTGGTTCGTTGGATCAATTCCTAATGAACATGGATAGTGCGGGAGAAGACAAAAAATCTCATCCATTGGATCTGAGCACAAAGGATCAACCATCGTTGGATCGGGGAAGAAGTGCATGAACTTTATTGTTTTGTGTACACACATGAGAGTGGATGTGCTAAAGAGCCGAAGTACCAATACCATTTGTGACCGTCCATCAACTAGAAGGACACTTGGGAAAAATCTATCGATTTCGGGTGGAAACGGAATGAGTGCACAAAGAAGTTGAAACTTTCGAAGCCCGAAGAGCCGAGGGGCCGAAATGAATCTGGACCATCAGATCCAGAGGGAATACATGTCAAAAGGTCGTGAGATCTAGAAGGAGACAAAGGTGTAATGCTGAAACACCCGAATCCCCAATAGCCGAAGAGTCGAGAGTCATCGATCTCCGAGGGGACACTTGTCACCAGATCGCAAGCTCTGGGGAAATTTACATTGGAGTTTCAAATTGAGAATTGAAAACTGTCGAATCACGAAGTCCAAAGAGAACTTGATCTGTCATATATAGAAAGGGGATGTGGGGTGAAAGATCATGAATTCCAGGAGAAGTCACTTTGGGAGAACACGAAGGAGAAAGGTTTGACATCGCTGAAGCTCGAATAGCCAAAGCGAACGATAGTAGTTGATCTGGAAGAGGATAGGTGTCACCAGATCGTGGACTTCAAAGGATTGCACTCCAGGGTTTTTATGGAAAGAATTTTCAGAAAGTTTTGAAGCACTGAAGGTCGAAATGATTAAGCGTCGTTGATCCCAAAGGGAACACGTGGATCATTGATCTGTGAAGGGACACGTAGAGGAATAAGGTTCACTCCATTGGAAAATGGTTGCATCAAGGAGGACAAGTGTTAGATGATCCAACACTACGGAAGGATTCACTCAAAAGGTTTGTGTTTGTTGAGAATTGATATTCCTGAAGGATGGATTCACAGAGGAGATACTAGCCGTAGGTTCAAGGAGACAGGTGGCAACAAATCATTAACTCCGTAAGATTAGAGTACAGAGCAAAGCAAGGTTTGAAATTTCAAACACCCGAAGTCCGGAATCACAAAGAGATTTGGTCCGTAGATTTGGAGAGGACACATCTGAACCGTCAATCCAGAGGTAATGGAAAGATCAGGAGATCAACGCTCCCATAGCACTTCGAGTTTTGAAGGTGCGTGAGATTTAACAGGAAGTCACGTGGTCATGTTAGGATTTCGTCCAAGGTCACATGCGAGGAAGAAGCTTAGCAAAAGGATCTCGCGAGGGTTGAAAATTGAACTTCCAGAAGCCTGAAAGGCTAAGTCAACGACAACCATTGATCTGGAGGGGAATTACGTGGCGACAGATCATGATGATCTGAGATCATGTGTAAAATGAGAAGAGGTCGTTGATTGAACAATCATCCAGGAGCATGTAAAGATTTGATAGAAGTCGTTGATCACAGGCAACACTAAAGGAGCGGAGTTCGACGGACGAGAAGGATTGCGGAGCCAGAACTTATGTGGAGGATAATTATTCTAGAGCAAGCCGCAATTGGAACCACACTATTTGTAAATGGATATGTGGCAGCACGAGAAGGATTGTAGGGTGAAAGGGGGGTTGGTTTGAAACCTCTCTTTCTTGCGCCTGCAATCGTGCATTAGCATAAGGACACGACCTAGGGTCATATGAAGGAGGGGCTAATGCCAAAGGGGCTTATGCCTGAACTAGTGTTTTGGGAGCACGCGGAAATTAGCCTGCGAGTCTTTCAGGACCTGCACACAGGGAAGAAAGGGGCCTGTATATATTTGATTCAGGTTCAATCAAGAGCCCAAAGAGTCGATCTGACTCAACATTTAGAAATATCCTAGACGAGGAGGTCGACAGAACCCCATAAGGGCATGGGGGCTGCATCAAAGGAGTTGATAAGGATTTTATGAATAAAATAGAATTTACATTATTATCCTTCCTTCTAGATAAACTTTTGCGTAGATTACGTTATTCTCAATACTAAGGGAAATTCATTTGTGATCACGATGTTGTGGTTCGTGGACATTCCTAGTTAAGATACTTTATTTGGTTTTTTTTTAATGGAACTTGATCTTGATTTTCTACAACTTAAAAAAATAAATTGAGCTCTATGTTTTTTATATAAACATATTTTGTATTTCTTTTACATGTAACCAAACACTTCACCTTCTACTGTGTGAGCAAGGGTAACATATTACTAGTAACTCAAGTCTCAATAATAATTGGTTCTTGAAAAGTGAAACCTATAATAATTGGTTCTTGAAAAGTGAAACCTGTTAGAAGTGGGATCTGAATTGCTATGGGAAAGATAACATTTATCCTCTCTAACATTCAATAATTTATTGTTTTTTATTTAAAATAAAGAAATTATAACTTTTTTCAAAAATATACATATATGTGGAAAAATATTATCTTAAAATTTTTAAAAATATTGAAAATAAATAAGAACTTTCAACTTTTTGTAATTAAAAATATATACTTATGACTTTGTCTTAACTATTTATAATGATTAAAACTAAATAATAATGTGCGAGATATAAGAGCACTAATATATAAAGTAATAAAAGAAAGAACACTTTATTATAAAGTAATAAAAGAAGGAACACTTTATTATAGTTTTTTTGTTTGCTATCTTATTACTTACTGACAAGAGCACTTTATTATATAAGTATTAAAAGAAATTCATTTTTAAGTGAAAAAAATTTAACCATGTTATCAATGTTTAAAAATATAGTGTCAAAGTGATTACATTCTCATTGCTCTAATGATGAAATTTAATTTAAAGTAATTAGGAGTCAATGGCCAAGAGTATTGATTTTTAATTAATAACTTATCCAACTATAAATCCCATATCAAAGAGTTTACAAAATTAGCCTTGATGTCGCATAGCATAGCTAAAAAGTTAATTAACATTTTTTTTTTTCAATATTTTTTTTTTAATTATTATTTGAATTTGATAATGTAAATGTTTGATGAAATTGTAATTTTACTTTATTTAAATTGTGTTTTATTTAAATTGTGTTTTTAAGATACAAATCATATCTCTCATAAATAATGTCAAAAAATATGCCCACCATTTTTTGTGCACCACAATGAAAAAATAATAATTTTCAATAAACTTGAACTAGAAACATTTATTTTACTTCATTTTCATTTCCTAATATAGCAATGCCTACTCATCCAAATATATAACAAATTATTTTAACATAATTTGCAAACCATAAAGCTCTAATGCATATGTTGGTGTCCCTTTAAAAAGTAAGATTGCATATATAAAAGCTCACTCTCAAAGCACATGTCCTCTAAATGCTCAATTGCCTCACGTCCCTCTGTAGTTACGTTGATAGCATGGGGCATTGCTCCCGGAATTTCGTCGTTGAAATAATTCTATGGTCACAAACTTT
Organism: Picea engelmannii; assembly: GCA_009831015.1. Lineage (NCBI taxonomy): Eukaryota > Viridiplantae > Streptophyta > Pinopsida > Pinales > Pinaceae > Picea > Picea engelmannii. Next base: position 937,985 of record ML779439.1, on the reverse strand, counting down.
GCTAATGAATGATAGTCTAAGTTTATTATAATAATTAGAGAATGGCCTCCTTTCATTTCACATGAATATATGAATATATGAATATATATATATATATATATATATATATATATGTGTGTGTGGGGTAAATCTCATTCATATATATATATGAATGAGATTTACCATTTTCTCATTGTTCTGGTATGTTAATTTGCATGCAATTGTGTGATGGACATGGGATGATGCATTGGGACATAAGCCTGAGAATTTTCTGTTTGTGAATAAAAAGGAGAATTCAGCTGTGAAAACTATTGATTTTGGTATCTAGGTGTTCTTTATGCCAGGTATTCGTCGCATTTCTTAATCTCTATTTAAAGTCTTTTGGGTAAAGAATTTTGAGAATTTCATCGTTTTTAATTTAAGCGGCGGTAACTGTAATGAAACACAACTAATGTGATTTGTTCATGTTAATTTGGTAAGAATTTTATAGTTATAAATTTGATTTATTTAAATTATATGGTTAATGGTTAAGAATATATGTGAATCTAATGGTTAAAAATATATCAAGATATATATTTCTTCATATATTATGATTATTTTAGTTAATTTTTTGTTAAAGAATTTTTTTAGATTAAATAATTATGATTAAAACATTTCTTAAATTTTAATTAATTATAATTAACTATTACTATGTTATTACTATGTTTGAAGCATAAAGTATTGCATCATATTTTTAGTAGATAATTTCTCAAAAAATTATTTTACATTAATAAACGAAGGAGAAAACAATCCTAAGAAATCTTTGGTCTAAAATCAGCTATCACATCTGTAGATTTTGATCTGTGTGACCAAGGAAAAAGAATTTCCATTTAAAGCTTACCCAGCAACCACAAATGTTATGGCTATTGTATTTTCCCAGCGTTTTGGTAAAGAAATTTTTTAAATTAAATAATTATGATTAAAAAATGTGTTAAATTTAAATTAATTGTGATCAACTATGGGTATGTTTGGACTTTAAAGTGTTTCATCGCTTGGTTCATCAAAGATTGAAGGGTTATTCTTTGGCTCTTTCTTTGTAGACCTAGAGCTAATCATATTTTGAGTAAATAATTTCTCAAAATAGTATTTTATATTAGGAGAAAACAACCCTAAGAAATTTTTGGTCTAAAATCAGCTATTAAATCTTTATATTTTGAATGCATAAGAATATTCAGCCTCATCTCTGTGAACAAGGAATAAGAATTGCTTCAAATTGATGAAGCAAACTCACAACATAGCAACTTCAATATGAAGAAGCAATTCGAGGAGAATAAAATTAACATTATTTAAGAATAACCATTTCAAGATTACCCAACAACCACAAATTTTATGGCTATTGTCTTTGCCCAACGGTTTGTTAAAAAAAAAAATAGATTAAATAATTGTGATTAAAAAATCTGTTAAATTTCAGTTAATTGTGATCAACTATTGCTATGTTTGGAGATTAAAGTGTTTCATCCTATTTTTAATAAATAATTTGTCAAAAAAGTGTTTTACATTAACAAACTTAGAAGGAGAAAACAACCCTAAGAAATCTTTGGTCTAAAATCAACTATTAAATCTGTACATTTTGAAGTGCATAAGAAAATTCAACCTTATTTGTTGTTGGAGATATTAATTATAAGTAGTGAAGTCTACGCAAATTTTGTCTGTCATTGAAGGTGTGTTCTTACACTTTGTCAGTAAAAGCGGTATTAAATGATTCGATCTTTAATCTTTATCGAGCTCAATTATTGAGATATTGTTATCTTAAATGTTTTAAGTTGGTTTGCTTCTACAAGAAGTATTTGTCTACGTCTTTATATGTCTGAGTCTGTAGGTAGTCACATATAGATTTTGTTGATAGTTAGAAGAAGCAACAACTATGTAAGGAGTAAGAGAAGTGTGAGAACACAAGCTATGTTTTCCGAAAGTCTTCAAAAGGTGTTGGAGTTGAAGCTCTGCACAGTTTCGTATTTTGTAACCACGTGCAGTAATCTAGTTGATAATATATCAAGTGTATGTGTGTTGATATACTTATGAGTATTTCTAAGTTATATTTTGTGAAAACACTTTGAAAATACCTTCTCTTTGTTTTTGAACAAGCGTAAGTAGGTTCATATGTTCTTGAATCTACATTGAAAGTATACATGTGATTTTATGTGCTTGAGTAGCACAGTGTTAAGTTTATGATAGAAACATTATTTTGTTTAAGAGTTATCATCACAGTGCACAATATATCGTGCAGTCTCAAAACTACGCAGTATTTATGGAACTCAACGACGAAGTTTTGTACTTCACAATATTTTCTACTGTGCAATGTTGAGAAAACTCTATGAGTGGTGGATATGAGATCTAGTATCATAATAGGTTTATCAGAGTATATTTAAAGAGCATTTTTAAAGAGAAGTAGCTCTGTTGTAAGGTCAAATCATGATTTCTACTTCAAATATACAACCTCCCACTTTTACATGCAAAAATTATTAGTTATGGTCCTTGAAGTAATTATTTAGAGGTCAAGATGTGTGGGAGATATCTGAAAATGGCTATGTGAAACCAACAGATCAGTCATCGTACAATGCACTCACACAAGATGAGAAGCATGTCTTGAAAGATCAAATGAAGAAGGATGGAAAGGAAATGTTTTACACACATCAAGCCATGCATGAGAGCATAATCCCAAGAGTAGCATCAACAAAGAAATCCAAAGAAGCATGGGACATATTACAAACTTCTTATCAAGGTATGGACAAAGTCAAGACTTCAAAAGTAAAAATTCTTAGAAGAAATTTTGAAACTATGACAATGAAAGACTCGGATTCAGTAGATTCTTTTTACACCCATGTTTTTGGCCAAATAAATAAAATTAAGTCTCATGGAGAAACCAGAGAGAATAGAAAGGTTGTTGAGAATGTACTTATGAGTCTTCCTCCTAAATTTGATACTCTTGTTGAGACTTTAGAAGAGAATAAGGAACTGAGTCAGTTTACTCGAGATGAGTTGCAAGCCTCCCTCATTAATCAATAACACGGATTAAATACATCAAATATGTCATTGGAAAATGCATTTTATACACAGTCATCCATAAGTGATGGAAGAGGAAGGGTGAGAGGTAACTCTAGACTAAAAAGAAGGAGTTCTTCTAGAAGTGGACACACTAGCAGTCCTGCAAATATTGGTGGTAGAGGTCACAATCAAAACACCAGTCAGTCAACTGGTCATAGATTTGATAAATCAAAGATTTAGTGCCATTACTGTAAAAATTGTGTACATTATGCATATGAATGCAGAAAGAGTCATTATAATCAAAACAAGCAAGGTCAAGATTAGTCAAAGAGCACAAATATTCCTTCGAGTCCTATGTTTATGATGCATGATAAAGAAATTACTATAGTCTCACAAGTTGAATGCAATGTTTCTCAAGAAATTCCATGTAACATATGGGATTTAGATTCAGGCTGCAGTAATCACATGACAGGAAACTTGTAATTGTTTTCTAGTTTGGATAAGTCAATCCAAACTAAATTTACACTTGGAAAAAATATCCAAGTCATTGTCTTAGGTAAATGTAGTGTTAACATTTTAACTAACAAAGGGAGAAACAAATTATGCATGATGTATATTAGTTTTCTAGACTAAAACATAATTTGATGAGCATAGGAAAATTCTTACACAAAGGGTATATAATCTACATGGAACATAATCACTGTGTGATTTTGGATAGAAATGAAAGCAATTAGCTTATTACAAGAATTAAAATGACAAGAAATAGAATGTTTCCATTGACATTGAATCCATCCATGAAGAAAAATCATCGTAAGTTGTCTATGAAGAAAAATACCTGCACTCTGACACTTCATTTAAATAAAAGATCAAATAAGTAAGTGTGTGTAGTTCCAAGGAAGGAAAAGTTAGTGCACACAATTCTAGGAAAGAAGAATACAGTGGCATAGAGTTGCAAGAAACATTCCAATATGAAGTGCAAGATGATTCCTAGCTGTGAAATTTTAGATTTGGACATTTAAACTTTAGAGATTTGAAGTTGCTACATACAAAGGATATGGTGAAGGGTTTGCCATTAATTGAAAAAATAGAAACAATATGTGAAGGTCGCATCTTTGGAAAGCAGAATAGAGAGTCATTTCCAGATGGAAAGTCATATAGAAAAAAATATCCACTATAAATAGTACATTCATATATATGTGGACCAATGCAAACACCATCTATAGGAGGAAACACCTATTTTCTTACATTTGTTGATGATTTCTCAAGAAAAACATGGATTTGTTTTCTAAAACATAAATATGATACATTTTGGTTGTTTTCAACAATTCAAATCACTTGTGGAGAAGAAAAGTGGTTGTTACACCAAGGTTCTTAGAACTGACATGGATGGTGAATACGTTTCAAGATATTTTCATAACTTTTGCAAAGTTCATGCATAATGTTGCACACTTAAATGTTTTTGGTTGTGTCACATATGCACATGTTCCAAATGAGCTGAGAAATAAGTTAGACAACAAAGGAAACAAAATGTATATTTGTTGGGTATTCTGAAAATACAAAATCATACAAGTTGTATGATCCTATAGCAAGAAAATCCATAATCAGTCGTGATGTTCAATTTGTGGAGAATGATGTAACGAATCCTTCGTTACGACTACAAGCGAAGGAGAAGTGCAATTTTTTTTTTGTTTTTGTTTTCAGGCAAGAAGGAGATGATGAAAATAGTTAACCACACCACTAACGATGAATGCAAGAACGCAGTCCAGGAAACTGGCAGCTAAGACTCGACACACAGACACAAGGGAAACTGGGAGAAACATTCGTATAACAACAAGGAGAAATGACTACCCACCCAAGATAATAGGACCATGCCTACAAGCCAAAGGACAACATCTCCCTCCTAACACAACGACCTTGACGAACAAGACTATAACCTCAAGGCATGCGAACCAAATGCCTAAAGGTGTTCAACCCGTGGACAAAAACAAACTTACAATGCTCGAAAACACTCACACAAAAGGCACCGACTCTGATCAAGTTATTATTCGTCGCTCTCAAAATAGGGTGCGCGATGATCTACTCATCAGGATTCATGTCGTCCCTAGGTGATAGAGGCATCAATAACCTTGGTGCAATAGATCCTATCTAGACCAAGGACTCAAGAAAACGCCGACGCAATAGGAGCCAAATACTGACAGGGAAACTATACCCACACCCCACACAAAAGGTCGACGAGACACAAGAGGATGACTACCAGGTATGTCATGACTTCGTCAACCACCCGACCCATTCATCAAGTCTAAACTAGTCAACAATTACAAATTGTTTTTGACATTAAGTATCCATCGAAATTTAGCAATTCTAAATTATAATTTAGTCTTTAACTTATCAACTGATTAACAATTAATACAATCCAATTGACCATTCTAGTTTTCCCATATTCATTACTTTTAGTCTAAATAACATCACCTTCGAATCAAAAGACAATTTTACAATACAATCAAGCATTAATTTCCATCGAAATAACCTTAATTACGAATCAGTTCAGAAATGATGCATTATGATTTAATCATTAACTACAATTTAATTTAGCAAGATTAATCTATACTTTGGTCAATACTCCTAAACTCATTTAACCATTAATCACCATCTAAAAGGGTAATTCTAAGTAATCCCTGAAATTACTATCTAACTATCAAATGACAATATATAACTACATTAGCCACATCAATGTAAAATGCTACAATATCACACTTGCAATCAATTGAATTACACATGCCTTCTATCTAAGATAATTGTACCAAAAATAACTAGTTGTCTATAACATTAGGAAGGGAACTTATGACTATTAACATCGTTGTAGCAATTTACATCGCTATGGAAATTAATATTAAGAAGGAAATTGTTGTCCTTTGACATTGCTATAGAAATTAGCCTGGCAATTAACATGACCAATAACCTCACTGTAGAAATTAATGTTTGGCAATGAGAACACTAGGTAAACACTTAATTTGAAGGAGAATAATAATAAAAAAAACAATACAAACTGCAGAAGGATCAACTCGTGGTCATTCCACAGCCAAAACACAGTCAACATTTACAACAATTTCGTCTCCATTCAACGACAAACCTCAATCAATATTTTAAGGGAAAAGCGTGTCCACTCAACAGCAACCACAATCCAACATTTAAGGGAAAAACACTGTCACAATTACATGGCAAAATCGTGGTCATTTACAGCAAATTCAGTCACAATTTCAAGGGAAAAATCGTGGTCAATTAAGGCAACAACACAGTCATCATTTAAAAAGAAAATCATTGTGCCAGAATGCACCAGAAAGAAACCACATTTTGTTTCTATCATTAAATAATAATCAATTAGTTGTACCAACACACCAAAAAAACGTAGCATACCTTTGATGGAAAATCATGGGCATTTAACAACAACTCCGTCAATAGATTTAACAGCAAATTCGTGGATGTTTTCAACAAATTCAGTCATTCGTTTTATTATCAAATCTATGGGAGTTTACAGTAAATTCAGACATGTTTTAAATGGAAAACCGTGACTTCCCTTTTTCATTTCCCGGATGCCAAATGCAACACATACAAGAATGACCCAACACCCTTCCCTTACCAGGATACCAATTATAAAAATGCAGACAGGGGAAATGATTTAGTTTTTCCATTGCTAGGATACAAATATATTACAGGCATGAATAACAAAAAAACATTTTTCCATTTCTAGGATACCAAATATAAAAATGCAGATAGGAAATCAAATCGTTTTTCCATTGCGAGAATAATAATACAACACATACAAGAATAGAAAATAAAAATGTTTTTCTATTCCATGAGACCAATACAGAAGTGCAGACATAAAATCAATTTGTTTTTCCATTACCAGAATACCAAATATAAAAATGAAGACAGGGAATCAAATCATTTTTCCATTGCCAAAATACCAATACAACGTAGACAGGATAACAAATAAAAACGTTTTTCCATTCCAGGATACCAATACAAAAATGAAGACATGAAATAAAGTTGTTTTTCCATTGCCAGAATACGAAATATAAAAATGCAGATAGCAGTAAGAGAAACACAAGGATCCAATGGGAAAATTCATTGAAATGATCGTAGGGATTCTATCAGTCAAGGGACAGAGAAAAAAAACAACAAGGACGCAAGATAATCCATACGTAGAGGTCTTTTCTAGACGGCACAAGTCAAACAATCAACCAAGGACAATAACAGAGGTAGATGACTGACATGAATGTACTTCACTCATCATCCACACACATAAAAGCAGGGTGTTGATATCCATAGGTTTATTAACATCGAAGCGATGATCATAGATCAGGCTCCTAGCTGACTGCTCACGCAATGACTGATGAGCTAGGGACAAAAGGAAAAAACAACCACAATATTCACAAATCAATACACCACAAACCGATCAAGACATGTTGGGAATTGAAGGCCATGGGATTCAATCAATCATCGAGCTATAGGCTATGGAAAAATTCAGTCATCAACTAGAATGCTAAGAAAATCAATTTACTTACCCATTTAAACATGCAGATCCAAAGCATAAATCCTACCACAATCTACCATGAAAAAATAAAGAAATCATATTGTTGTCTGATTGCCCGCTCTGAGTTGATGTTCCACGTGCTTCATGCAAATCCCGTTTGCCGACCGATGAGACTTCACCAGTACCTCCCAACCAATGCTAGGGGTACTCTTCTTTCCCCTTATCCCCTCAAGTCACAAAGGGGCCACACACACTATCGATAGATTCATCTATCTCCCAGCTCGCTTCGCAGGGCTGAGCTACCACTCCTCACCGAGCTGGGTATCCCAACTCCCACAAGCTAAGTTAGTCGAGTATGAATTTTTGCAACATAACGTTATGCATAACAGAAGAGATCTTTCCACCTTCTCCTACCTCCATTATATAGATTTTTGAACTCCTTTACCTTCCTAAAATATCATTTAAATTAATGTTTAATAAATTAATTCCTAAAAATCCTCCTCGTACAAGTGTCACCCATCCCCTTCATTCTTCCATAAATTAATTTCTTTAATTAATTAATTACCCTTATTTCCCTCACCCACGTAGAATCACTCCTAGGTGTCCCCAAATTCCCTTACAGTTTTTAATGACTTTCCCCATTATTAATTTGCTAGTTCAGTTTAAATTAGAAAATTATTAAATGCTAGATACCTTACTAAGTTTGACTTTCTGCGTTTTCCCTTGTGTTTCCCTTTTTTTTTTATGTTTCCCTCTTTTCCTAGTTTCCTAATTATTTTAGATTTCCCTTTTCCCCTTTTCATTTAGAACTCAATTTGGCAGGTGTAGAAATTAAATTTTTACCTTTTCCCTTTTTAATTAATAAATTTTAAATTATCATAATATAATAAGACAATTATTTCCATTTTTTTAATTTTTATTCCAACAGATTTTATGAATCAATTAAATTGCTTACTCCCTTCTTGTTACAAGATTAATGAAGATGATCATCCTTATTTATTTTATTTTTATTTTCATAAATATATATATATATATATATATATATATATATTAAAAGGATAGAAAAATTATGCCACCAGTATAATTTAGACCTAGACTTTAATTTTCGCGTTGGAAGACCATTTATTAGGGAAATTGTTTTAAAATTTTTTATCATGTTATTCGTCCTAAGGCCATCTAGGTTCATTCATTTATCATTAACAACATGACGTGTCCTTCGGGATGCACTAGGTGCTCCAAGGGTACCACTCGCCTCATCTATTTCCCTTATGCAATGTTCCCTTCAGGACGCACTATGTGCTCCAAGGGTACCACTCGCCTCTTTCCCTTTTATTGCACAACATGCCCTTCAGAACGCACCACGTGCTCCAAGGGTACCACTCACCTCTTTCCATTTTTCTTGCGTGACTTTCCCTTCAGGACGCACCACGTGCTCCAAGGGTGCCACTCGCCTCTTGACTGACTTAGTAGACATCAAAAACCATTGGAGTCAATACTCCTCTAGGTGAATTTGTGGGAGACTAAGGGCCTCGAAGGAATAAGGCCCCGACCTTATTTCACACCCCTTAGAATCATCGTGAGCGACTATCGCAGTCTGCCCTCACGACATCGTGGGTCCTCTCGAACTAGGTAAACATTAATCTCTAGTTCAAGCCACGGCGGGAATGCTAGTAGGCTGTGGAAAGGCTACTATCCACACCTCTCCCTCAACATCTCTGGTAGTCGCGCATGACACCTCTACTCCACATGTGAGTCTGGTCAGCAAGATATCGTCATCCTGCATCATCAACGAATCATGTCAGCAATATATCAATAATCATATCCTCTAATCAGATGCACTAATATCACATATAAAACCATCAAACCCCAATGGTTCACTCCTCGACTCGATCCAAATTGAAAGGGGTTTCATCGATTCCTCTACATCCTCGAGATCCAAAATCATGCACACTCAGTAAAACCGAATCAATAGCACCTGTCTATGTCAATGCAATAAAATAACATGTCATCAACCGATAACGCCTCATAATGAAAATCAATGTTTTAATAGCATAATAATCTAGATCACTTGCGAGCAAGTGTCCTCAAAGAATAAGTTTGCTCAGTGCATAAGAGAGGGATTTTATATACACTCCCTCTTGTTCTAAGCTTCATCCCAAAGTTTCACAGTATAAGTGTCGAAATAACGTGTATCACAGTATCATATTTCTCTCTATCAAACAAAAATGGAAACTGTTGGCGCATATCATATGCATCCTCCCAGGTCGTCAAGTGCGTACTATAGTTGTCCCAGTGGACCTTGACCTTATTTACTGTTCAACATTGTAGTTTTCGAATGCAATGATCTAGGATGCATATTGGCTCATCCGTGAGTGCCCCCTCATCTGACATCCGCCAGGTGCTCAAGTCAAAACATGTGTAGGATTACTAATCAAAATGTCTCAAACAAACACATGAAATACATCGTGAAAAATGCCTCAAGAATCAGGCCAGGATAGTCAATATGCCATGGGCCTCTCCTTTCGACAATATCATAGTTTACCACGAACCTAGGATATAGTTTATCCCATTTTTCCAACTGGATCGAAATCTTATGTAGTTTCAACCATAAGAATACTCTATCGCCACATCGTAACTATAGTCGACACGGTGCGCATCGGCATAACTCTTATGTCAATCCTATGCTACTTTAATCCTTTGTCTTATTGTTTTCATTTTCTCCTCCATTTCTTGGATCATTTCTAGTCCCACTAGGACCCTATCCTCAAGATGATCCCAACTCAAATGTGTCTGACACGGTCTCCCATAAAGAAACTCGAAAGGAGCCATCTTAATGGTGCCTTGGTAACTGTTGTAATAAGAGAATTCCACCAGTGGCAAGAATTATTCCCAATGCTTTTGTTGGTCCATCATGTACATGCACAACATGTCCTCCAAGGTCTGGTTCATTCGTTCGGTCTGCCCATCACTCTCTGGGTGATACGTTGTACTGAAGTTAAGTTGGGTTCCCAAGGCCTCTTGGAAACTCGTCCAAAATCATCTAGTAAAGACTGGTCCTCGATCGGATATAATCCTCTTAGGCATGCCATGCGGCCTCACAATATCACTGATGAAAACTCTAGCTATGTCAGTTGCTTGATACATTGTATGCACAAGAATAATGTGAGAACTCTTCGTCAAAGTCTCTACTACTATGAAAATCGAGTCATGTCTCATTGCCGTCAGTGGCAATCCAACAATAAAATCCATCGAAATAACCTCCCATTTCGATTCTAGAATAGTGTGTGGCTGTAGTAATCCTACTGGATGTCTATGTTCAGCCTTTACCTCCTGACATTCTAGACATCTTGCCACATAGTTTACTATGTCTTCCTTCATTCCCTTCCAAAAGAATAAGGGTTTAAGGTCTGCCCTCATCTTCATGACTCTCGGGTGAGCCATGTAACTTATCTATGATCCTCTCTTAGGATCAATCTCCTCAACTCGTCGTTTGTTGGTATGTAAATCCAATTTTTAAACCTCAATAAAACATCGTCATCAAACAAAAATCCTTCAAATCTTGGTACCATCATTGTGTTTTTTTCTGATAAAACCCTCGACCTCTTTGTACCAGTCATCATGATGTTGTAAAGTTAGAATCTTTTCATGTAGATTCATCTAAAGAGGAAACACCAAAAATATGCATGGTCTCTCACTCAATGCATTTTCCACTTGGTTCACTGTTCCTTTTATGCAAGTAATCTCGAAGTTGTACTCGCTAAGCAATTCTGACCAACGTCGTTGTCGCACGTTCAAGTCACTTTGCGTAAAGATGTGTTGTAGCCCCCAGTGGTTAGTCTTTAGTTCAAATATTCGTCCAACAAGGTAGTGTCTCCAAACCTTCAAGGCATATACAATAGCTAACAACTCCAAATCATACGTCGCGTAGTTCTCCTTATGCCTTCTCAGTTTCCTTGAAATCTAAGAGATCACTTGTTTGTCTTGAATCAAGACTCTGCCTAAGTCTTCCTTGGATGTGTTAGTGCATACCAAGAAGTCTGCGTCCATGTCATGGATATTTAGTATCGGTGTTGTTATCAACAACTCCTTGAGCCTCTGAAATGATACCACACATTTCTTGGTCCAAACAAACTTCTTGTTCTTCTTCTTCAATTCCATCATTGGATTTTCTGTCTTTGAAAATCCCTCGACGAACCGTCGACAATATCCTGTTAAACCCATGAAGCTACGTACTTCTGAGATGTTCTTCGACACGAGCCATTCATAATAACCTCGACCTTTGTTGGATCCACGACGATACAATTGTCGGAGATGACATGCCCTAAGTAGTGAATCTTTGATTGATAAAGAGAGAATTTGGACAACTTGCCATACAATTTGTGCTCTAGAAGACACTGTAGTACCAAGCACAAGTGTTCTTCATGCTCCTTCATCGTCTGAGAGTAAATCAAAATATCGTCAATGAATACTTGGACAAACTTGTCCAAGTACTCGCAGAACACCCTGTTCATCAAACTCATAAAAATCCTTGGGGTGTTTGTCAGTTAAAACGGTAAAACAGTGAACTCGTAATGTCCAAACCTCGTCTTAAAGGTGGTCTTAGGGACTTCATCCTCCTTGATCTATAACTGGTGATACCCTGATCATAAATCGATTTTTGAGGACACCACCGCACCCTTCAATTGATCGAACAAATCATCAATCCTCGACAACGAATATTGATTCTTGATCGTTTCCTTGTTCAATTGACGGTAGTCAATTTATAGCCTCCACAACCCATCCTTATTTCATATGAAAATAACAGGTGCACCACATGGTGACACACTTGGATGTATCAGTCCTAGGTCCAACAATTCTTTCAGTTGCATTCTCAACTCCTGTAATTCCGGGGTCGACATCCGACAAGGAATTCTAGCTATCGGTTCAGTCCCCAGTTTTAGGTCTATAGTAAACTCTAATTCCCTCTCCAGCGACATCCCAGGTAACTCCTCTGGGAAGACATCCGAAAACTCTCTCACCATAGGAAGGTGTTCTAGACCTTCCGCTACTCCCTTTTCGTTTAACGTAAGGATGGCATAAAGCTTACATCCCTTGCACATGCTCTTCCGTAGTTGCAAGGAAGAGATGAACCTCAGGGAAACTCCCTGGTTATTTCCTACAATCATGTGTATTTGTTCTTCATCATTGACAAAGCTCAACTATTTCTTCTTACAGTTGAGTATTGCCTCATGCGATTCCAACTAGTCCATACCAATCATGACATCATAAGATCCTAATATCGTGATGTATAGGTTAGCCCTGGTGACAAAATCTCCCAATTTAAGGGTACAACCCATAACCCTTCCTCCAACCTTTTCTTTGGCTCCCGAAGCCCTCTTTACGAAGCTAAAATAATCATGTTTGACTGACTTTACCTTAATCCCATTTAGCGTTGCACCAAAAATGAAACACTCGGTAGCCCTAGGATCTATCAAAATACTAAGGATCTAGTTAGCTACGGTACCTGACGTCTCGAGAAAAGTCAATTGGTGCTCTACTTGGTAGTTATTCACCGCTGCATGAATACGATGGGACTTGCCCAAAATCCCATGGTAGTGGGTTCGATTGATCTAGATGCATCGGCCCTTTCCTCTAGGCAGGAATGTTGGTAATGAGGTAGCCCACAATCCAACACACTTTCTTCGGTCCAGTAATCCTGGTACCCGAAGTAGAATCCGAATTATAACAATAAGGCCAAACTTGAACTTCTTGACCTTAAGTTTCTGGGTAACTTGGTGTGAAGCATACCGTAGTAGCTCCAAAATGGGCCTCGTACTCAGAAATTGTGTGGCTACCTCGTCACAAGGCATTGAACTCATTGATATGACTCTCAACTAATTCCTTATAATGATACCTCTCCTGGAACCGTCCCTCGAAGAATTCCCATGACACTTGATCGAAGGCCATGTTCAAAAGTGGCAGGAGCGTCTTCCACCATAAAAGAGCGCTCCCCTTCAGTCAAAATACCACCATGCGGAATTTCATGCTAGAGGTCATAATTGCGAAGTGTGAAGCACAATGCCTTTCTCTACAACTATGCCTTGACGACATAGCCATCTGCGACACTTGTGGGCTCAAGAACTCAACTCTCTTGAGTTCTCGGTGCATGCTAATGGTACTATATAGGGCGCATTGTGGACCCTTAGGGGTATAGGTGCCCCGACCTCATGTTAGTATCGATGATGAATCAAGGCCCTTTGTCAATACCTGGAAGGGCCTTGTCAGACCATCATCATCCCTTACAACAAGCGAATCCAGTCCAAGGACTTGTTACTCCCCTTGGGGGTTCAACTCCGAGGGTGTGAGAACTTCCACAGCACCACGTTGTGAACCTCTGAGGTGCCCTCTAAATGAGATCACCACAACGACACGTTAAGGTTTTTAATTAACGCAAGGGTTAATATTCACGGTTTTACTGAACTGGAAATCCTAGTGATCCACCAGGGTTGAACCTGCTTTGATACCATATGTAATGGCTCCTTTATTATGACTACAAGTGAAGCAGAAGTGAAATTTTCTTTTTTTAGGCAAGAAGGCGATGACGAGAATAGTTAACCACACTACTGACGACGAATGCAAGCATTCAGTCTAGGCAATAAGTAGCTAAGACTCCACACACAGGCACAAGAGAAACTGGGCGAAACATGTGTAGAACAACAAGGAAAAAAGACTACTCGCCCGAGACAACAGGACCATGCCTACAAGTCAAAGGACAACATCCCCCTCCTGACACAACAACCTTGACGAACAAGACTAGAACATCAAGGTGCGTGAACCAAATGCCTAAAGTTGTTCAACCCATGCGCAAAAACAAACTTACAACGCTTGACAACAATCACACGGAAGGCACTGACTTCGGCCAAGTTATCATTTGTCGCTCTCCAAATAGGGTGTGCCATGATCCCCTCATCAGGATTCATGTCGTCCCTAGGTGATAGATGCATCAATAACCTTGGCGCAACACATCCTATCTGGACTAAGGACTCTAGAAAATGTCGATGTGCTAGGACCCGAATACTGACAAGGAGACTATACCCACACCCTACACAAAAGGTCGACAAGAAATAAGAGGATGACTACTAGGTAAGTCACGACTTCGTCAACCACCCAACCCATTCATCAAGTCTAAACTAGTAAATAGTTACAAATTGTTTTTGACATTGAGTATCCATTGAAATTTAGAAATTTTAAATTATAATTTAGTCTTTATCTTATCAACCGATTAACAATTAATACAATCCAATTGGACATTCTACTTTTTCTATATTCGGTACTTTCAATCTAAATAACATCACCTTCAAATCAATCAACAAATTTACAATACAATCAAGCATTAATTTCAATCGAAATAACCTCAATTACGAATTAGTTCAGCAATGATGCATTATGATTTAATCATTAACTACAATTTAATTTAGCAAGATTAATCTATACTTTGGTCAATACTCCTAAACTCATTTAACCATTAATCACCATCTAAAAGGGTAATTCTAAGTAATCCCTAAAATTACCATCTAACTATCAAATGACAATATATAACTACGTTAGCCACATCAATTTAAAATTCTACAATATCACACTTGTAATCAATTGAATTACACATGTCGTCTATCTAAGATAATTGTACCAAAAATAACTAGTTATCTATAACATTAAGAAGGGAACTTATGACTGTTAACATCGTTGTATAAATTGACATCGCTATGGCAATTAATATTAAGAAGGAAACGATTGTCCTTTGACATTGCTATAGAAATTATCCTAGCAATTAACATGACAAATAACCTTGTTGTATAAATTAATGTTTGGCAGTGAGAACGTTGGGTAAACACTCAATTTGAAGGAGAATAATAATAAAAAAAACAATACAAATTGTAGAAGGATCAACTCGTGGTCATTCAAAAACCAAAACGC
Source organism: Picea engelmannii (assembly GCA_009831015.1). Classification (NCBI taxonomy): domain Eukaryota; kingdom Viridiplantae; phylum Streptophyta; class Pinopsida; order Pinales; family Pinaceae; genus Picea; species Picea engelmannii. Next base: position 922,495 of record ML779439.1, on the reverse strand, counting down.
AGTCGACATTTATGGCAATTTCATGTCCAATTAGCAACAACTGCAGTCCATCATTTAAGGGAAAAACACAGTCATAGTTACATGGAAAAATTGTGGTCATTTACAACAAATTCATTCACAATTTCAAGGGAAAAAACATGGTTAATTAAGGCAACAACACAGTCATCATTTAGAAAGAAAATCGTTGTGCCAGAACGCACCAGAAAGAAACCACATTTTTTTTTCTGTCATTAAATAATAATCAATTAGTTGTACCAACACAGCAGAAAAATGTAGTATTCCTTTGATGGAAAATAGTGGGCATTTAACAACAACTCAGTCAATAGATTTAACAACAAATTCGTGGGCGTTTTCAGCAAATTCAGTCATTCGTTTTATTATCAAATCTGTGGGCGTTTACAACAAATTGAGACACATTTTAAATGGAAAATCGTGACTTCCCTTTTTCATTTCCCAAATGCCAAATGCAACACATACAGGAATGACCAAATGCCCTTCCCTTACCAGGATACCAATTATAAAAATGTAGAAAGGGGAAATGATTTTATTTTTCCATTGACAGGATACAAATATAATGCAGACATGAATATCACAAAAATGTTTTTCCATTTCTAGGATACCAGATATAAAAATGTAGAGAGGGAATCAAATCATTTTTCCTTTGCCAGAATACCAATACAACACAAACAGGAATAACAAATAAAAAAAAAATTCCATTCCAGGAGACCAATACCGTAATGCATACATGAAATCAATTTGTTTTTCCATTGCTAGAATACCAAGTAGAAAAATGAAGACAAGGAATCAAATCATTTTTCCATTGCTAGAATACCAATACAACGCAGATAGGATAACAAATAATAAAAAAAATCCATTCCAGGATACCAATACAAAAATGCAGACATGAAATAAATTCGTTTTTCTATTGCTAGAACATGAAATATAAAAATTCGGATAGCAGTTAGAGAAACGCAAGGATCCAATGGGAAAATTCATTGAAATGATCGTAGGGATTCTATCAGTCAAGGAGGAGAGAGAAAAAAACAACAAGGATGCAAGATAATCCATACATAGAGGTCTTTGCTAGATGGTGCAAGTTGAACAATCAGCCAAGGACAATAATGAAGGTAGATGGCTGACAGGAACGTCCTTTATGCATTATCCACACAAAGAAAAGTAGGGTGTTATGATCCATAGGTCTATTAATGCCGAAGCGATGACCGTAGATCAAGCTACTAGCCGACTGATCAAGCGAGGAATGATGAGCTAGGGACGAAAGGCAAAAACAACCACAATCTTCACAAATCAATACACCACAGGGTGGTCAAGACATGCCGGGAATCGAAGGCCATGGGATTCAATCAATCATCGAGCTATAGGATATGGAAAAATTTAGTCCTCAACTAGAACGCTAAGAAAATAAATTTACTTACCTATTTAAACATGTAGATCCAAAGAATAAACCCTACTACAATCTACCATGAAAAAAAAAAGAAAATGTATCATTGCCTAATCGCCCGCTTTGAGTTGATGTCCCGCGCGCTTCCTACAACTCTCGATTATCGACCGATGAGACTTCACTAGTATCTCCCACCCAATGCTAGGGGTACTCCTCTTCCCCCTTAGCCCCCTGAGCTGCAAAGGGGCCACAAACACTATCCAGAGATTCATCAAGCTCCCAACTCGCCTCGCAAGGCTGAGCTACCACTCCTCACCGAGTTGGGTATCCCAACTCCCACAAGCTAAGTCAGTCAAGTATGATTTTTTGCAGTGTAACATTACACATAATAGAAGAGATATTTCCACCATCTCCTCCCTCCATTATATAGAGTTTCGAACTCCTTTAACTTCCCAAAATCCCATTTAAATTAATGTTTAGCAAATTAATTCCTAAAAATCCTCCCTGTAAAAGTGTCACCCATCCCCTTCATTCCTCCATAAATTGATTTCTTTAATTAATTAATTACCCTTATTTCCCTCACCCACCTAGAGTCAGTCCTAGAATCGCTCCTAGGTGTCCCCAAATTCCCTTACAGTTTTTAATGACTTTCCCCATTATTAATTTGCTAGTTCAGTTTAAATTAGAAAGTTCTTAAATGCTAGATACCTTACTAAGTTTGACTTTCTTCTTTTTCCCTTGTGTTTCCCTTTTCCTTTTATGTTTTCCTTTTTTCTTAGTTTCCTAATTATTTTAGATTTCCCTTTTTCCCCTTTTCATTTAGAACTCAATTTGGCAAGTGTAGAAATCAACTTTTTCCCTTTTCCCTTTTTAATTAATAAATTTTAAATTATCATAATATAATAAAACAATTATTTCCCTTTTTTTAATTCTTATCCTAACATAATTTTATGAATCAATTAAATTGCTTACTCCCTTCTTGTTATAAGATTAATGAAGATTATAATCATTATTTACTTTATTTTTATTTTCATATATATATATATATATATATATATATATATATATATTAAAAATTTATTATCACGTTATTCATCCTAAGATCGTCTAGGTTCATTCATTTATCATTAACAACACAATGTGCCCTTCAGGACGCACTAGGTGCTCCGAGGGTGCCAATCGCCTCATTTGTTTCCCTTGCACGACGTGCCCTTCAGGACGCACTACGTACTCCAAGGGTGACAGTCGTCTCTTTCTATTTTTCTTGCGCGATGTTTCCTTCAAGACACACCATGTGCTCCAAGGGTGCCACTTGCCAGTTTCCATTTTTCTTAAACGAGGTGCCCTTCAGGACGCACCACGTGCTCCAAGGGTGCCACTCACCTCTTGACTAACTTAGTAGACATCAAAAACCTCTGGAGTCAATACTCCCCCAGGTGAACTTGTGGGAGACTAAGGTCCTCTAAGGAATAAGGCCCCTGCCTTACTACACGCCTCTCAGAATCATCGTGAGAAACTATCGTAGTCTACTCTCACGGTATCGTGGGTCCTCTCGAACTAGGTAAACGTTAACCTATAGTTCGAGCCACGATGGGAGTGCTAATAGGTTGTGGCAGGGATTTTGTCCACACCTGTCCCTCTACATCTCTGGTAGTTGTGCGTGACCCCTCTACTCCACATGTGACTCTGGTTGACAAGCTATCATGAGCCTGCATCATCAACGAATCATGTCAACAATATATCCATAATCATATCCTCTAATCAAATGAACTAATATCACATATAAAACCATCAAACCCCAATGGTTCACTCCCCGACTCGATTCAGAGTCAAAGGGGTTTTATCGATGCCTCTGCATCCTCGAGGTCCAAAATCCTGCACACTCAGTAAAACTGAAACAATAGCACATGTCTATGTCAATGCAGTAAAACAACATGTCATCAACCCATAACTCCTCATAATCAGAATCAATGTTTTAATAGCATAATAATCTGGATCAGTTGCGAGCAAGTGTCCTCAAAGGATAAGTTCGCTCAGTGCGTAAGAGCGGGATGTTACAAATGAAGTATGGAATGGAAGAATAGAAGGGAGAGTTAAAATTATTGATGCTATGGGGCATGATGACATGGAATATGAAGTGGTTGAAACACCAAGTACAGGTCAAAGTGTAGTTCCTTCAACTCCTAGAAATGTGACACAAATTGTTGCACAAACTACTCCTGTGATATCTGCAGGTGCGCGATCCACAACTAAAGCACAATAAACTCTAGCAAGTGGGAAAAGTAGTTCTACATCCCCAGATCCAACATTAGCAAGTATGTTACCAAGGAAGAGAAGAAGTCTGCACGACATATATAATGTTGATACAACAAATTCATTTTTAGTCTTTGCTCTGTTTTTACAAATAGATGATCCATTAACTTTTGAAGAAGTTGTCAAAGATGATGTATGGGCACCAACCATAGATGAATAAATTGATTGCATAGAGAACAATCAGACATGGAAATTGGTAGATGTACCTAAGGAAAAGGATGCGATAAGTGTCAAGTGGATGTATAAAACTAAGAAAGAGGCAGATGGAAATGTGTAGAAGCACAAGACAAGATTAGTTGCAAGGGGTTTTACGCAACAACCTGGAATAGATTTTAATGAAACATTTGTGCCAGTTACGCGCATGGACATAGTTAGAACTATGTTATCTATTGATGTGCAAAATAAATGGTATGTTTATCAAATGGATGTAAATTCATCATTTTTGAATGGAACAACCACAAGGAAGATGAAGGATATAAAGTGGATCCCACTTTGTTTAAAAGGTTGGTAGGTAGCCTTATGTATCTGATAGCAACAAGGCCTAATATTATGTATGGAGTGGGCATAATTTCAAGATTCATGGAAACTCCAAAAGAATCCCATTGGAAGGGAGGAAAACGAATTATGATATATGTAAATGGAACAAAATATTTTTCCATTTTTCTTTCTACTTCAGAAGATTTCCGACTTATTGGATACACTGAGAGCATAGATAATTTTAGGGGCTAAATTTCGTCATTGGGATAATTTTCCATAGTTTTTCCCAAAAAAAGATTCACTAATTTCCATATTTTCTAAAAATGATTCGCCCAAATTCCATAGAATAAAATTATTTTACCTTAAAACTCGCCAAAATTTTATAGAAAATATATAAAACTCTTAGAAATTTGAATATTTTTACAAAACTATGGCCAAAAATTTCACATTTTGCTTATTAATTACTAGTACGATTAACCCAAGTTTCTAAACTTTAATATAAATTTCAATCATTAAAATCATCTGGTGACAATGATTGTGGAGGCAGCATAGATGATAGGAAAAGTACCTCTCAGTACACATTTAATATTGGAACAGGTATCGTGTCATGGGGATCAAGGAAGCAACCCATTGTGACTCTTTCATCAACTGAAGCTAGTATGTTGCGGCTACAAGAGTCGCTTGTCAAGCTGTTTGGATAAGAATAATGCTAAAAGATTTGTTAGAGGAACAACAAGGACCAACTACAGTGTTCTGTGACAACAATTCTTCCATTGGGCTATCCAAGAATCATTTGTTTCACAAGAAAACCAAGCACATTTATACAAGGCATCATTTTATCAAAGAATTGGTGAATAACAAAAATATTTTCTTAGAGTTTTGCAAGTCTAAATGAAAAAGTGTAGATATATTTACAAAAGCCTTGGCAAGAGACGCATTTCAGAAATTGCAGTTGTCTAGGAGTCGACACAATCACAAATATTTGATAGTTCATGTCAATACACTGTTTTTGATGTCAATTTTGTGTTTTTTAATCCCACCCCCTTATAATTAAGGGGAAGTGTTGGAGATATTAATTATAAGCCATGAAGTCTATGGTTATGCAAGTTTTGTCTGTCATGGCAAAAAGTCTTGTTCTTATAGTTTGTGAGTGAGATAAAAAATGAGCATTATTAAATGAATCGATATTTAATCCTTCTCGATCACAATTAATCATATAGATTCAATCGATTTTATTATTGTCTTAAATGTTTTAAGTCGGTTCGCTTGTGTCTTCGTCTTTATATGTCCTAGTCTCTACGTAATCGCATATAGATTTTGTTCATAGTTAGAAGTAGCAGCAATTGTGTAAGGAGTGAGAGAATTTTGAGACCACAAGCTCTATTTTCTAAATGTCTGCAAAAGGTCTTGGAGCCAAAGTTCTACATTTTCGTATTTTGTAACTGCGTAGTCTTGGAGCCAAAGCTCTGCACAGTTTCGTATTTTGTAACCGCGCAGTATTCTAGTTGGAAATATATCAAATATCTCTGTGTTGACATACTTATGAGTATTTCTGAGTTCTTTTGTGTTCAAACACTTTGAAAATACCTTCTACAAGCTTATGTAGGTTCATATGTTCTTGAATCTACACTGAAAGCATACATATGATTTTATGTGCTTGAATAGTACAGTGTTAAGTTTATGAAAATATATATATATATATATATTTTTAAGAGTTATCATCACAAACGCGCAGTATACCATGCAGTCTAGAAACTCTGAAGCAAGTTTTGGAGCTCACCGACGAAGTTTTGTACCCTGCAATATTTGCTACTGCGCAGTGATGAGCAAACTTTGAACGTTATAGATACGAGATCTATGTTAACAACGAATAAGAATTACTTCAAGTTGATAAAGCAAACTCAAAACTCACAACAGAGTAACTTCATTTGAAGAGAAGAAAATTAACATTATTTAAGAATATCCATTTTAAGCTTACCCAGGAACCACAAATGTTTCATATGTTCAAACCACCAAACACTTGAAAATAGCTAGCAACCATTCTATATCATATCCATATAATACAAATTTAGAATAAATAAGAAGCACCGAACTTTGAAGACTAAACACAATCATGCTTCTCTAAGCTTCACATTCATCTTAAACCATGACACAATAAATAAGCTTCACATTCATCTTAAACCATGACACAATAAAGTACAAAATAGTGAACATGAAAGACCATGCCGAAAACCAAAAGGAACGCAAGCTTTTTTAATCTATGTTTCAGTGTTATAAATAAATTTTTTCATGGTATATTGTTTATATATAATATGAGTGGGTTTAATGGTTAAAAACATGTGGTTTTTTTTAGAAAATCACATAAAGGTAGCGTATATATACTTCTTAAGACTATCCCAAAAACAAAAAAGTCTAATACATCAATTTGATGAAAAAAACTCATCTCAATAATATAAAACCAAATACCAGTTGACCAAAAACTAATAAAAATGAAAGCATATGGACGAAGCGAATTGCCAAGCATCTTAACATCTTAAAGACTGAATTGGGTTTCTCCTCAACTTGCTTGATGGATTAGAACAAAATGCCACCTATTGTAACTCCCAGGAAAACAATAAGACGAAGCTTTCACTGCATGAATTTGTGAAGGAATCCCTTCAGAGTTGGACAAGATCATAAAAATTGTAGGCACTGGGATCATGAGAAGTTGGCAACAGAGTATTGATCCTGTGAAGGGGAAGTTGGCAACATAGGATTGACCCTATGAAAGAAGCATTGCCACTTGCGGTATGCACCCCACATGTATATCGATACAAGATAGTTTACAAGCGAATAAGCATTGCCACTTGTGGTATTCACCCCACATGTATATCGATACAAAATGGTTTACAAGCGAAGAAGCATTGGCACTTGCGGTATGCCCCCGACATGTATATCGATAATCATGTTTCGAGGCGAAGTGGCATTGCATTACTGAACAAGAGATCTGCAATTGTTTAGTTGATTGCATTGTTTAATGCCAGTGAGTGATTAATTGATTGATGCTAATCCTTTGCTTTGGTTGCAGATATGCTAAAACTAGCTTTATTCTGGATATCCTCGCCTGCTTGCCATGGGATATTATTTATAAGGTATTTAATGGCCTGCGTTGCTCGTATTTATATTTTTTTGCATGCGCATTAATGTCGTTATTATGGAGTATAAAATGTTCTTGGAAAAATAAAAATAGAAATCATCCGTGACTGTTTTCCTCCACTATAATGAAGAAAGATAACCTAAAATCCTGTGATCGTTATCCTTTCTCAGCGGGACTGCTTTATTCTTGACACATCAACGTTTCGCCTCCCTGGCTGCCATTAAATTTGTTGGATTTCTCTCATAAAACAAGACACCAACGTAGACATCCATTATTTAATTTAATTTTTGGTGTGTCATTTCGCGGGTCCATTTTAAGCCACGGGCAGTCGTGTGATCCTCCACACAGTATCCGTGCCCACTTCCGACACGGCACCATCTGTCATATCCTAAGCTTCGGGTTTCTAACCAGAGATGGAATAATAGAATTACTTTTTTTTTACTTAGTTCTAATATCTATAATTATTAAAAATTTATTTTTTTTATTTTATGTGCCCAAGATGCCCCTTACACTGTACACATGATAAGTCAGAGGGATTTGAACTCGAAATCATATGGCATTTGCCAATTGAGCTACCCCCCTCAGAACAACCATATTAATAATATGTGAGATCTTAAAAATATTTTCAAATAATTAAAATTTTATTATTAATTAATGAGTGAAATTATATCAATACTAATGACATAAATATTATATTATAATTTTATATTATATTATACAATTTGAGTAAGTTTAATAGTTAAGAACATTAGATCTTAGTAGATGGCTATGCTTGTTAAAACACTAATCATAAGTTGGTTGGTTATTTTACCTAACTCTTATAGAGTTACATAACAGTAATGGTCTTTTGTATTATATATGTACATCTATGTACATGATGATTTACAGAAGCGTTGATGAATAGAGTATGCCTTTTCTGCCTTTGTTTATTTATCTCTATTCTTCATGGTTTCCTGACTGCTTCATTTATTTACATTATGTTTTTCCTATTTTCTTTATTATGAATCTAACAGTGGTATCAGAGCCGCTAAGTTCCTAGGCCTATGGTAGTTGTCCATAACCATCCTCTGGTTTTTTCTTTCCAATCTACCTGTCGATCTGCACGTCCATCTTACTGCACATTTATTTAGGTAGAACGTCTCTATCTTGGGTGCACATTCTTTGACCTCTATAAGCCGACTGCCATCATTTGCTAGCAAGTCTGTCTCTGGTTAAAAAAAGATGCCTTTGCTGCCTGAGAAGAACAATATGTAATGAGAAACGTCTCCATGTGTCGAGGAAACCTAAATGCCTCGAAACCCTAAATGTTTTGGACTCTTGGCAGATTTCTCTCTCGAGTGCTAGGAAGGCGTTCCAACAGTGGCATATTGTTTTTTTCTCATCTCTGTCATGTCAGTGGAAGTTGACGGGAGAGCGCCTCCTCTTCGTTTGTCATTGCCACCTCAAAGGGAACGCCTGCTGCCAGAAGAAAGTCAGCCCCATTTCTATATCCTTTGTTTTGGGTTCAAGTTCTTCAGTTTTGCGGATTGCCCGTCGCTACACAAAACGCCCGGTTCTCATTTTCGGCTACCTTTGAACCCTCGTAAGAACGCACACTTGTAATCTGCCTCCGGTTTGAGAGGATTGAAACATTGTGGAATTTTCTAAGAGATGATTAATGTGTTGTATGCGATTAGAGTGGAGTGCAAGCGACAATGCTGCAAACCAAATCCAAATATTTATCGTGAGAAATTGTGAGAGGCGGATCGTTCTTGCTGACCGGATCGCTGCTCTCCATGGGAAATTGATGTTGGTGTGCCGAAAAGGAGAAAGGGAGATCACTCGCGACCTTTGCGTGGAGGAAAGAAGGAACGTTGAAAAAAAAAAAAAAGAGAAACTTCAACTTGGACGGATCTTGGAAATTAATGAGGTGATCTTCATTTTTATGATTTTATAAACTTCCCTTTAAAACTCCTCTCAAAATTATAAAAGGTTATATGACGTCATTTCCAAAGCATCATATGGAKAAATAGTTGAGAGGCATATAAATTTATGGTTCCACTAATTTAGCCATCTTTGGTTATATGAATGTTTGCAAATACAAAATTGTTTGTAATTGGAGTTATAAGGGTTTGTTATTTATTTGAAGACTTGTTGTAAAGGTGTTATAAGGAGTCCTCTTTGACTCACCCAAAATTGAGTAAGGGGGTCTATCTTAGGATCTTTGTGTGAGTCATTGATTATCTTGTAGTTTTGGGCACATTTATGCATCGATCACTCTTGGCATGCACAGCAGGATACAAAAATGAATTTTGTGACATCAACATACAAGCATCTCTCATCCATATTCTGCATAATGGCAATAATTGAAGAACTATTTACAATATTGCGCACATTAATTAACTCAACTACAAAATATACAATTGCAATAAACAAGTGCACCCTCAACAAAGTGATTACTTGTTTACAAGTAACGCACAAGAAGATTGATATGTTCAAACATCAAAACAAGTTGTTGTCAGATGAGTTAAGTTTGCTTCTACACCAACAATGTGATTTTAATGACATCAAAGATGAGAATGAAGATGCTCAGTTGACTAGTAATGAAATTCATAAACAACATGAAGATCAGTTAGATGAAGTCCCTATGTCAGAAAAAGTTGCGGATAAATGTATTGTTCGACCATGGGAAGAGTTACAATTTAAACGAAATCGATATGGACTAGGTTATGTACAAGATGCTAACAACCTTTTTCATTTTCCTAATTATAGCGAACCTGTTTTCTTTGTGAGTGGAGGATTTTTGAATGATGATAAGACGACAGAGCTTGCGGATATTGGTAAGGAACAGGTACAGGATATAGCTGATGATGATGTTGATAATCTATCGAATAAAGAACCCATACAGTGCAAACACTGTCACCGGTTTGGCCATGATAAGTCAAATTGTTTTGATCTTCACCCATGCAAATTTTGTGGGAAGACAAATCATTCCTCAATAAGGTGCCAAAAGCGCAAGAGGAAACAACTTCATTTTGAATGGTTAGGGAATTGGCGTTGGTGTTTGGAAGCCAATTTATTGCAGTAGTCTTATCGCCGGATTTATAAACAAGTACAGTCGTACTTGATTGGAGATATTTCTACAGTTGATGGACATAAATGTTTTTCAAGATTTGATGATTTAGGGTATGATCGGGGCCCAGTTGATGTAGTCTTCTGAGTTGAAGATCGAGTTTTCAGACTCCGCCAGAAGACAGTTTGATGTGTTGGATCTCTTCTTGGCCATACTTGCGAATGACGGTCAAGGGAATTGGAACCACTTGTCCCTGACAAGGGGGAAATCTAGTTGAGTCAGGTTCCAAGTTTGATTTTGAGTCAAGTTCCAAGTTTGATTTAGAGCCTGCGAACAAATGATATTGTTTTTTATATGGTTTGTGGTCAGCTTAAAACCACCAATTAAGCAGAAGACATGAATTTTTGCTTGTTACATTTTCATATTTTTTATCCTTGAGCTCTTGTTAGTTTATGGTCAACTTAAAACCATGCCATTTAGTACAAGAAATCAAATTCTGCTAGACATTCGGTTTGTGGTCATCCTGAAACCACGAGATGAGTTTGTGGTCAACCTGAAACCACCAATTTAGTAGAAGACATCACCTTCTGCTATTTTCTTTTCAGAGTTCAGAGAGCATCTTCAACCATCCTTCTGAATATTCGCTTGACACATGTGATTGTCAAGTAGTGGCAGTTTTTCAGGCAAGAACGAACTTATGATTAAGGGGGGATGTTAAAACACTAATCATAAGTTGGTTGGTTAGTTAACCTAACTGTTATACAATTACATAACAGTTATGGTCTTCTGTATTATATATGTACATCTATGTACATGATGATTTACATAAGCGTTGATGAATAGAGTATGCCTTTTCTGCCTTTGTTTATTTATCTCTATTCTTCATGGTTTCCTGACTGCTTCATTTATTTACATTATGTTTTTTCTATTTTCTTTATTATGAATCTAACAATGCTAAGAGGAGTCTTTTGTCCCACAAACAAGAGGTATCATATACCAATTTGATGTCTAACTTGGTGGTGACCTTAACATTAAATTATTATTATTATAATTATTATATTAACTTACATTAATATTTATATTAATATAATATATGTATTAACTTATATTAATAAAGTCTATACATAACTTTATTATTAATTAATAAAAATATATTAATATTAATATTTATTGAGACTATTATATAATGTTCCAACATTTATATAATTATTATATTAAATATTATATTGCTATAACATTTATAAAAAAATTATATGAAAAATAAATTATAGTATAAATAAATTATATTATAATATAAATATATTATAATAATAATAATAATAATAATAATGCAATGTATAAAAGTGATGTCACTTTGCAACACTAATCAAGGGTTTTTTTGGATTGCAACATTTTTTTGGGTTATGTTGGATTACGATGTTTGAACATCATTATGTCACATTATGACATTCATCTCAACTAACTTTATGTCAAATTGTTCCATTGCTTAATATTATTTAGGATTGTGGCATTCATCTTGCTACATTAATAGCTATGTCACATTGTGACATTCATCAAATGTCATGTGAGATTGCCATGTTCATCAAGGGTTTTGTGAGATTGTAACATTCATCAAATGTGATATTACATTGTGACATTTATTAACATTTTTGTCGCATTGCAATGTTTATTGTGGGTTTTGTTGGGTTGTGACATTCTTCAATGGTGATGCTAGATTGTAAAATTCATCAATAGTTATGTTGGATTGTGACATTCATAAATGGTTATTTTAGATTTTGACATCTATATTGTCATGTTAATGGTAATGTCACATTGTGGTATTTATCAAATGTCATGTCAGATTGTTATGTTCATTAAGGGGTTTGTTGCAGTGTGGTGTTCATCAAATGTGATGTCACATTGTGACATTCATTAAGGGTTTTGTTGCATTGCTATGTTCATGAAGGCTTATGTTGGGTTGTGACAATCATCAATGGTTATGTGAGATTGTGACATTCATGTTGGCTTACTTTATGTTAAATTGCTACATTCCTTAATATTTATGCTGTATTGTAACATTCATCAAAGGTTATGTTGCAATCAAATTTTTTGACTTTGGTTGGCCATAGATGACATTCCTCAATAGTTATGTTAAATTTTAACATTAATTTTGTCTTAATTTATAGTATGGTGATGTTCATCAAGAGTTTCTTTGGGTTATGACATTCTTTAACGGTCATGTCATATTGAAACATTCTTTTTGGCTTATTTTATAATATCGATATGGTTTATTGTGATGTTCCTCAATGGTTATGCGACATTAATACATTCATCTTGGTTGAATTCTATGAGCTTCCTACATTCATGAATCATTGTCACAATGTGGTGTCAATCGAATGTGATGTCAAATTGTGGCATTCATAAAGGATTTTGTGACATTGCAAAATTGATTGAAGGTTTTGTTGGATTGTGACTTTCCTTTATGGTTTTTTCAGATCGCAACATTAGTATTTCCATGTTAACGATGATGTTAGATTACAACATTCATGAAGTGTCCTATCACATTACGATGTTCATTAAGTATTTTGTCACATTGTGACGTTAATGAAATATGATGTCACATTGTGAGATTCATAAAGAATTTTCTCACATTGCAACATTCATCAACAATTATTTTGGATTGTGACATTCATAAATTGTTATTTCATATTATGATGTCCATATTGTCATGTTAATGGCTATGTCATGTTGTGATTTTTATCAAATTTCATGTGAGATTGTGATATTCATTAAGGGTTTTGTTGCATTGTGACATTCATCAAATGTGATGTTAGATTGTGACATTCATTAAGAGTTTTGTCACATTTCAACATTCATCAATGGTTATGTTGGGTTGTGACATTCATCAATGATGATGTCATATTGTGACATTCATTTTGGCTTATTTTATGTTAAATTGCTACATTACTTAATATTTATGTTGCATTGTAACATTCATTAGGGATTATGTTGCCTTGATTTTTGTTGAGTTTGGTTGGTCATAACCCACATTCCTCAATCATTATGTTAAATTGTAACATTCATTTTGGATTACTTTATAATATGGTGATGTTCATCAAGGCTTTTGTTGGGTTATGTCATTCTTCAATGGTTATGTCATATTGTAAAATTCTTTTTGGCTTATTTTATAATATGGATATGTTTGATTGTGATGTTCCACAATGGTTATGTGACATTGATACATTCATCTTTGTTGACCTTTTTCACTTCCTACATTCATGAATGGTTATGTCACATTGTGGTGTAAATCAAATGTGATTTCACATTGTGACATTAATAAATAATTTTTTGGTATTGCGACATTGATCGAAGGTTATGTGGGTAAAATAATGAAGATGGGTAACACTTTCATGACAATCGGGTCTCAAAAATTCCTAGTGGCAATTTTTCGGCCAAACAAATGTTGTTAGGAATTTTTTCGGCCGAAAATTTGCACGTCAAATTGAATGGCGTCGTGACGGTGCCCTCAAAATTCTTTTACACTGTTTTTTGGATGAATTATTTTCCTATGGTAAGAATATTTTGGCCGAAACGTTTATTTTTAATGGATTCCGTTAAAATCTAGGTTTCAGCTGAAAGATTATTTTGGCCAAAAACATGAAATTGGGACTGAAAACAAAAACCAGAGAATTGCCCCGAGCTTACCTGAACTTCAGAGGTTGCGGACTCCTGCAAATACTGATAATTTGGTTTTGAAAATGACACCATCATTTCCAAAATTGAATCTACTTTCAATTCATATAATTTGTTTCCATTTTATTTATTTTTATCTAATTTTATTTAATTTTTTTAAGAAATCACTGCATAATATTTTCAACAAACATTATGATTCGGTGAAATGAAATATTGGTATCTCTAAAAATATAGAGTGAAACATTTAGAAAAAAATATATTCATAATTCTTAAATTGTTCTCTTCAAAAGGGTATATTTAGATTTTAGTTTTAAGTAAAAATTAAGATAGATACAAGGTGTAGAAAAACATGTGTTTAAAATGTGCAATGTTTTCAGCTTGGTCAACTTAAAAAAATTCTAGAAATTATAATATTCATCCGTTAGATTCAAAATTATAATCATAATAAACTAGAGTCTCTGTATATTGTTGCGGTATATTTTGTTTCTTAAAAACATAAGTTTAATAATAGATACATTGTTGTAGAAAAAAGTTACTCATTATCATTCATTTCATGTTTAAGGAACATACTCTTAAACAACTGTCAAATTGACATATCAAATCGTGATAAAAAAAATTGAAAAATAGTCATTGGAAAGCTAACAAAATTCTTCACAAGTTTTTTTTTTACTATAAAGTGAAATTCTAAATAAAAACAATAATTTTGTATGTCGGAAGTTGAATAACTTGTGAAAATAAAATAAAAAATCTCATAAAACAAGCAAAAGTGTAACCCATTTTCATGATTTTACCCATGTTGGATTGCAAATTTCCTTTATATTTATATCAAATTGCAACATTCATCTTACCACATTAATGTCTATGTAAAATTAGGGAATTCATCAAATTTCATATCGCAAAATAATGTCCATTAACGGTTTTGTCACATTGTGATGTTAATGTAATGTGATGTCACATTATGACATTGATAAATAATTTTATCAAATTACAACATTTATCAAAGGTTATGTTGGATTGTGACATTCGTAAATGATTATTCTAGATTATGACACCCATATTTCCATGTTAATGGCCATGTCATATTGCGACATTCATTAAATGTCATGTCACATTACAATTTTCTTAAAGGTTTTGTTGCATTGTGATATTCATCAAATGTGACATCACATTGTGACATTTATTAAGGGTTTTATCACATTGCATCATTCATCAAGGGTTATGCTGAGTTGTGACATTATTCAATGGTTATGTCATATTGTGACATTCATTTTGGCTTACTTTATGTTAAATTAATACATTCTTTGATTTCATCAAGGGTTATGTTGCATTTAGTTTTGTTTGCTATGGCTGGTCATAAATCACATTTCTCAATAGTTATGTTAAATTGTAACATTCATCTTCATTGAATTATGTAAAATTGTTGTGTTCTGAATCACAAATGGTTGCATTGTGACGGTCATCATGACTATGTGTTGGATGTTTCTTATGTTGACCAAGGTTCTACTTTAGGTTTCAACAAAACTCTGCAAATCATCATCCCTTATAGAGACCAGAAGGAAACACTATGCGTAGAGTGCATAATGCAGTCTCACCTAAGATGGCTTATGGGTGACTCCAGGACCCAAATGTCTGAAATATTGGAAGGGATACTTCTGTGGGGATGGAATACATTCTCTCTACCTCAAATATCATATCTATTATTGTATTACATCAATACATAATTACATCTCAAATCTACCACTCAGTAAACAGATACATTCATTAGGGTTTATTCTACGGTAATAATCCTTTCTACTCTACTTTGCACTCCATTTTACTACTGACATATTAATTCATTCATCATAACCAAAAAATCACAATAAATAAGATAAACATTGCATACAAAGACACAAATTTACTTTAGTTCACCCCCTCTAGGCTACGTCCACAAAGATTTGGCTTTCTTGGCTCTTTTATTATTTTGCATCAAAGTTATATCATTGTACGCATTATATTTGAGGCTGAAAAGAATCAAAGTGAGCTCCAAAACTCATGATGTATGACCTTACCCTTGATTACAATGCATATCCATGCTTGTTTGTCTCTCTATTCATCATACATAAATCATTATCTCCAGATATCCGTCGCTAAGTAACTATATCTTTGCTATCTCACTACACACATATTTATATTACAAAAAGGGGTTAATTACCATCAAAACAAAGACCAAAACCCTAACCCACTAACCCTAGTTGGATTATTTTTATCCATTTTCTAACTCCCTCATCACGATTGATCCAAAATCCAACCATTTTCCTCATTGATCTGCATCTTTCTTACTTTCTTTGACTTTCCTAACCTTTCTTGGTGCTTATTTTCCCTATTTTCCATCGTGCGCTCCTTCTTTGGTCCATTTCATAACTTCCTTTATTAATTACCATGCTTTTCCCCAAAATGGCATGCACCAACACTATGTCACGCAAAGTTTAGTTGGATTTGGTTGGCCATTGTTCATTATGGTTGAATATGGTGCTTGATTGTGGTTGGTCAGGGTTAATGGTTTAATAATATTATTAATAATTATGTGATGTCACATAATTATATTTTAGTAACATTTATTTTGGTTCACCTTGGTTAACCATGGTTAATGAGGGTTGAATTCGGTTAAGCATGGTTTTTTATGTCAAATTGTTGCATTGGTTAATAGTTAATTCAAATTGCAAAATACATCTTTCCACGTTAATGGCTATGCCAAATTGTGGCCTTCATCAAATTTCATGTCATATTGCAACGTTGATTAACAATTTTGTCACATTGTGATATTCATCGAATGTGATGTTTCTTGATGACATTTATTAAGAGTTTTATTTCATTTCAACATTCATCAAGGGTTTTTTTGTTGTCACATTCTCTAATGGTTGTGTCAAATTGTAATATTCATTTTAAAAAAATCATGATATTTATTTATTTGTAAATTAATACAAATGTTAAAAAATATTTAATATCTATAACAAATCAACCATAATATAAAATAAAGATATCAACCATAAATATGAAAAAATTAAAATATATATTTTGGTAACATAAATGTGCATATATATGATTATATATGCACAGTTCGTCATTATTTTGAATAGGAGGTAAAGTAAGAAAAAGTGGAAATTATTTAGAACAACTCGTCATTTTCTATTATAAAGAGGTTAGAAATTAATTTTCTATTACAAATTTTCATTGTCATATCTATGACATGCAAGAATGGATGCTCGGGTTATGCTTGAAATACATATTATAATGTTGCATTCCATTTGTTGCAGATAGTGCCTTCTTGGTGGCATATTGTTGTGTGTCAACATTTCCATTTCTTGCAAAATTAATGCATCATTGAATATCTTCTAGTTCATACATGAAAAAAAATATATTTATTTGTTAAGGACTATAACCTAAGAATTTTAGAATTAATAGGAAATAAATCATAATCTCATTATAGAATAAAATTTAAAGAAAAATAATTATAAACTCGATGAAGGAAGCATAGAAAATAATGGTACTAATAGAAAAAAAAAAAAAACAACTAACCTAATTGTATAATAAGTGCAATGGTTATAAATATATGGATTGTAATCGTTTCTCCTCTTTCTTTATAGTCGTAGCAAATGCACTTTGACTCATGTTTTCATATCTTTCAAATGTGAATGGTGGTGATATTCTTAAACCATCTATTGATTTAACTCTTGAATTGTTGTGAATGTTAAACATTATTTATCTATGATCAAACCTTGTGATTTTTTTTATTATGAGAGCCCAAGAAATTTTCAATAGGATTTTCTTACGATTTCCTATAACAACATGTGTTATTGGTATCATTATTTCATTTTCCATGTCCCATGTTGCACCAATGTAATTATCAAAAGAAATAATTTTGTACATTAGAGGTTGAGGTGGTCTTCATCTAGGAGAGTAGAATGTATTTTGAATTGTTACAAATGCTCCATTTAATAACCCTTCTTCTACCCGAAATTTAGATGTCAACATGACACACTAACCAAGACATAGTAGAATTTCATGTTCAATATTTTCAACATATGCATCACTAAATTTTGGAGTATTAATTGGTTTAAGAATGCACCTATTATGTAAATTCATGAGTACATTTGTTGAAAATAAATGTATTTTTTATTTGAAAGTACTAATTTAAACAGAATCCATAGATGCACATGTTTTTGACATCAAAATATTCCAATCATTTATATTTGCATCAACATTTCTCATGTTTTTCAATAGTATTTGGAAGTCAAATTGCTTTGAATATATCCCCTACCGATGAAAATTTATTTTTAAAGTAAAAAAAAAAATGAATTCCTTCAATAAAACCTTAGCAGTTATGTTATCTACATACAATGGTTTATCTTTAAAAATGGGTAATTGACCAAGGTCTCCAATAATAATTAATTATCTTCCACCAAATGAAACAAATTTATTTTCTGGAAATGATTCGCGCAATCGTGAATCAATTTGTATGAATAAATTTGGTCCAATGAAACTCATTTCATTGATGAGAATGAATTTAACATGTATCATTTCCTCTTGAAACACCCAAAGTTCTTGTCCTTGTAAAGATTTTAAATATTTAATAGGACTTCCCAAAGTTGAGTGAATTGTTCTAGATCATATGTTGAAACAAGTTATTTCAGTAGGAAATAATAATAGCAAAGGGATCTTTCCATCATTTGAGTTTGAACTAAATTCTCTTGAAATACAATTTATAAGGTATAAATTTCTAGTGCCTTCATTTTCTTAAACATCATTTTTAGTGGTTCTTCATTATTTACTGCATTGAAATGTTGAATAATAATTTCAAAAGAAATTCCTTTCTTTCAGAAAATGAAGATGGAGAACTATATGTAGAATGAAAATGGTATCACATGGCTCCAAGGGACTATGAATTTTGAATGAAATTAGTTGGTTCTTCTTTTGTTGCATCTAAACATGTAGAATCATCCCACACATTATTCAAGTCAAATTCTCTTCGACCAAGAGTGCTAATGTAGAAAAATTGAATATAATTAGGATGAATAAAGAGAGATAATATTTCCCATTCATCCATGTCATTGTTAGGATTGACTTATTCTACATTTATATCATCATCCTCTTCAAAAGTATATGATGATAATCTTATTCTGTGAACATGCCAAGGATGATATGTATAGCTCTTAAAAATTTGCATGATAATTTCTTTATTGATACCTATATCAATGGGACTGCTCATGAACAGTTTATATAAAAGTAATTAAATCAAATAAAATGATTCAAATGTATCTAAATTTTCATTAGGAATAACTAGAAATTGTGGCCATACTCGAGTTATTGCAGCATTATCTCTAGTCATTCAAGGTTATGTCTTGTGATGAGGGTTAAAGAAACATGATCGTGTATTGTCTATAAGTGAAAAGTGTTCAAGAAATGTAGGTATACCTTTATATATTTCAAGGAAACCAGAGTTTTTGGAAATTGATCAAGGTTGGAATTGAAAAAACCTTTTTAAGACCTTTCTACCAACATTTAGGGAGAAAAAGTTATGACTAAAAATAACAAGAGGGATATTTAGAAACATATGATAGGTCTCTTGTGCTCCTATGTCTCTATGTACAATTGTTTTAGCAAGAAATTTTTTATATGCACATATGGATGGATCTTTGGAGTCTACAATGTTTGAAATTCTTGTCAACATATCTTGATATATTTTTTTATCTCCTTTCATATTTTCAATCTATTTCAACACTATATCACATGAAAGTACTAGTTGGAAATAAACATTAGAACACCACATTGAAAGAAGACCTACATTATGACCATTTAGTCTATCATCATTATGTGCAACTTCATATCTCTTTTGTCCTTTTTCATTGATAAATAATTTTGATTCATCTTTAATTTCCCATGGAGAATTGTAGCGCCATCTGTTAGAAGATCCTTTTTTACGTAAGGATGAGTTTGTACTATATCTTGTGTGTCAATGAATTTTATTAGATAATTTTTCATAATAATTAAGAGGATTTGTAGCTAAGATTTGAGAATTGTTCAATAAGGGTAATCATTAAGAGGCCCATCAACATATATATTCCAAGGGTGTATATCACATGAATTCCATGCTATCACGTACTTATCAAATTATTCTTTTGTAGCATTAACTCTTGCTTCATTTATCGAGTCCGACTTATCCTTGTCTGGTGCACCTTCTAACCACAAGAACCCATGGATATGTGTTGATGCTCTATGTTGCCACTCATACCTATGAAAGTTAAAGTTAATATATGAAGGTATTCAATTCAATTGATATTTCAAAATTTAATGTTTTAAAATGTGTACATGTACCAATAATCCTTAGCATGTAGATATTTGAAAATTACTAAACATTAGAAAAAATGTTGAAGCGATTGTACATGTACATTTCAAAAATATGTGGATAATTGATAATGTTATCAATTGTCAATTGATGTTTTTTCTATAGAGTAATATGTTGAATATTAGGCATAATCTTATGTATTTGTGGCCACATTGTGTCATATTCACTTAGTGTGAAGAACAAAGTTGGACAACCTAGTTGGTTTAAATCATGTCAGTAAGCTCACTACGACATGTATTCCAATATGTCTTTATGTGCAAGGGACCTAACCTCCCTAAAACCTCACATAGGTAGAGCAATATATTTTCCATGTAATAATGGATGGCGTTACTTACTAAGTCTTATTTAATAATGTGAACAAGTCTAATGTAAGAATACTTAATAGAAGCTTCCACTTCTAGAAAGATATTCCTCTAGATTGTTCTTTAGAAGATAGAATTAGTATAAATAGGAGTAGAAGGCATGATAAAGTATTGTCTTGAAAATTATTGTAATATAGATTTTCTTTGTTAGACGTTTCTTCCTAGAAGAGGCAAGTGAACTTGGATTTATATCATTAAAGGTATCATTGTTGGTGTTGTTATTATCTATATTTTTTTTTTCATTGGTATTTGCTACAATATTTTTGTTTCTAATTATTATAATACATCTAGTACCTTACAAATGGTATCAAAGAACTTTCCTCTGCAGAAATTGTGGGAAACACATTTTAGGGTAGAGATGTGTATTTTCTGCATCTTTAAATCACAAAGATTTGTCGTTCAATAGGTAAAACTATGGCTGGTGAATCCTACACATAGGAAATACAGACATTTTTATGGGGTTACTCAAAACAATTTTTTCACCTTGTTGGAAACCTTTGTAACCCTTGTTGGTACCCCTTTGATTAGCTCCATATCCAATAGAATATGTACACAGCCATCACTCCCACATACTGTCAAGAATATTGGGAGTCCCCTAGGTCTCCTGAAACTAGATTTAGATTAGTCGATCAGTCGCCTAAATTCTATCGTGACACTAAGAAAAACACTCGAGATAAGATAATCTCTAGTACCTAGGTAATTGTGTATTACGACTAAAGGTACAATCATGCGTCCTTAGTTGGTTCCCTAAGATATTGGGTTCTGTACTATTCTTTGACTTCGGACATATGTCAGAGAACTGTAGCCCAAGGAAAACCTTTGTTTGTAGGAACCCTAAAAACCCTAACTCTTGGGAATGGAACAGAACAAAAAAGGATCATAAGGGATATATTTTCACACAACCGTTCCTCCTACATTCTTGTTGTTAAATTCCTACAAAAATATTCCTATTAAAAATTTGGGCATTTCATCATTGCAATGTTCTTCGATCGAGAGTATAACTATGAAAGAGTTAAATAAAATAAATTAAACATATATTGGTCCCACCGACACCCTTATTTGAGACCCATCCCATTGGATTCCTCTCTTTTCTCTGATCATTGTGGTGCATTTCATTTTTCAAGATTTTTTCCCATGAACCCACCCCCTTCCTGGAACCATTTTTTTTTCACCTACCCCATTGGATTCCTCTTTTCACCATGATAATAGTGGTATATATCACTTATTATCCTTTTCTAAGTGGACCCACTCCCCCTCCCAATAACCCCTCTTGCGCAAATGTCCACCACTCGCAACCAAGAACTCATTAACCTGCAAAATGAATCCAAAAAACACAAGGATTCAATCTAGAAAATAAATTCTAACATCGCTTCATCCAATTACAAAATTGAAAACTTAATTGACCAAGTTAGGGGTGAATTTGTCTGAGTACAGGGTAAATTTGACCTCGTCAATGGACAATTTGATGACCTCCAATCCACAATCACCAAAGTGTTGAACCAATCTTATGGAAATACCTCCTTTTAACAAACTTAAAACTTTGAAGGTATTGAATCCTCCCATACTCTTTCCTTTAACTCTAACTCCCTGATGGGTGTTATATATGCACAAAAAACACAGTAAATACCCTCAACTAAATTGTCAACCCGGGGTAAGTAAACTTAAAGTTGTAGAAAAATATATTCCAAAGGTAAAAGTGATGATAGGAGTATAGTCTAACTAATAAAGGAATCTATATAAGGTTAATCTACTCAAGAAAACCTCTCTAATGAGAAAACCCTACTAAGCAACTTGAAACTAGGTAACCTAAGTACTTTTGGGCTAAGGGTCAATGGATAGTCCTAAGAAAGCAAGTAAAAACCCTATGTAAAGAAAACTAGTTTAACAATAAGCAATAAGAAAAAGAAACTATTAAATAAGCAAATGATAAAAGAAAACTATTTTAACTTTCCAACCTATATTCAATGACTAACTACCCTATGAAAGTAAATAAATAAACAACCAATCAAAGACACCTAACTAACCTACTAAAGAAAATAAACAAGTAAGCAAAGACAACTAACTAACCTACTCAAGAAAATAAACAAGTAAGCAAAGACAACTAACTAACCTACTAAATCAAATAAACAAGTAACTATTGCAAGCAACCAAATTGAAACTTCTCATTGAACAACTATCTAGCCTAAGAGGCAAGTGGACTACGTTCATGAAGGGAAATCTATTTAATTGAAAGCAAGAAGGACTAACAACTAATTCTTAATCTATGATAAGAAAACTACTATCTAATCTATCAAAGCAAAGTCTATCTATCCTAAATCAACAATAAAACTATTTTATAAGCTATGAAAGCAAGAAATCTATCTTCTGATCTACAAAAGCAAGAAACTATCTTTAATCTATGAAAACAAGAAACTATCTTTAATCTATGAAAACCTCAAATATAATGTTGGTGGTTGCATGAATGTATTTGATGTCGGATGATATATCGATGGCACTTGACAACAAAGGAAAATTCAACCGGTATAAGCTCAACACTAATCTCAATGGCAAAGTGAAAGGTATAGATTAAACAATCCAAGAAGAGTTTATCCATGACAAAAGAAATGTTGCATATCCTGCATATTCATATATGAACCATCAACAACATAATGAGATCATCATTATACTTCTATACTACATAAGAAAAATTCATACTTAAACTCAGTCATTAACTAAGGACTACAATTGCAATTTAACTCTAGGAAAGAAATTACATAAATGAAACTATGTTATATCTATTCTAATAATTCAAAGTTAAAACTACAATAAGAAAATGCTTAAGAACAGAAATTAAACTGTGATATTAAAAAGTAAAATAACAACTACATTAACCAACAAATAATTAAACAATATCTATATAAAAATGAGATAAGCAAGCTATAATTAAAAACTAGAATTAAATCTATCCATCCATCAAATCCTTGTCGAAGAGAACCCAAATAAAACCTTTGTTCTATTCTAATTGAAAATTTGTTTTAAAATTGATCATAAAATTATAAATCAAAGCATAATCTAACATCTAACTGCGCATGGGGTTAGTCTAGTAACTTGCAATTCCATTCATAATCTACAAGATCAATGCATGCTAACACAATCCTTCATTCTATCCTGCAAAACAGAATCAAAGGAATTAAATTATAACAATAAACTAATTAACACAATAAAAATGCATGTACAGAAAATAAAGAGAACAATTAAATTATAAAATGCATAAAAAAACATGAAGACAGTTACCAAATAGTTGGTGCCCCCCCCAACAAGTCATGGTCACTTTCTAAAAGCACACCATGCACTCAACAAGATGGATTCACCATAAAAACTCAAAAACGCAGTTATGGTATAATATGGCAATGTAAAAACTCAAAACAGAGTAAAAACATATTTGTCCCTATCACACTAATGTATCTGATGCTTAACTTATGTCTTACCACCTCAGTGGTATTTTTAATGTTTACAGGCCAAGTGGTCGACCACAGGAGGGTTAAACCACTTCTAAATTTGGAAATTTTCATTAAATGGTTCCCTAACTGATAAAATGGAGTGAACCAATAATCTCCCTCTTGAACAACTAAAACTGAGTTGTCGGGAGCTCAGTAGCTTGAGGGGAAAAGAATGAACAAAACCCACATTCCCCATTCTCCCATCATTGATCGCCAATGCCATAACTTCTAAGTCACCCTTCGTTTTTGTGCAATACGAAGTGTTGGACAGAGTGCTAGATTGGGTACCAGAATGACTGCTGGAAGGAGTGTCAAATCAAGTGTCGAAAGCATAAACGTGGTGCGTTTTTCCCTATAGCACCAGAAAAAAGTGAATTACCTCTTGGAAATCATAAAACATGATGAATGATACTCAATAATGACATTAAACATAAATCACATGTACCTAGTGTAGATCATACCGTTTTATCATGAAAATTTTCAAAAATCTCCTTTAAAATATGAAAAACACATATGTACATGCAGAAAAAGTGTATAATAACCATCATAAAAGTGATCATATATGGGGCCTAACTTACCCCCACACTTACGATTTTCCAGGTCCCACTGCAAACAAAAAACAAGTTACCCCTCGTGACTAGGCTTGCTGAGGAGGATCAATGTTGGAAGCTTCTCCTTGTTGTTGTGTAGACTTAGCCTTGTGCCTCTTGTGTTGCTTCAATTTTGCTCTGAGGCTGCGGTTAGATTCATTCATTTCATCAACCAACCATTGAAGGGAGTTTACCTTTTCTTTAAGGACGACATTATCATGATGAAGGTGTGTGTCCATTGTTTTCCTCTCTTCCAACTATTGGAGAAGCTGAGAATTTTATTTTTGTAGCTTCTCAATGGTTGGGGTAGAATCGGTGGTCTCCGAGGAAGCCTTAGATACTTTGAGGTATGTGGACAATCTATCGGTTTTAAGATATAGAGTAGGCATGGGTGAAGTAGGAGTGATGGGGGATTGGTAAGGAGAGGCAGGCTCTGATTTTTTCTTCCTTAATGGCTCTAATCCATCCGCAGAAACTTCCCTAGGTCTCTTGTGAGGTCTCTCAAGATCGGAGGACACTTGGACAGGGTCCGAAGTAGGCATGGGTTTTTCATAAGGTTTGGTTCTTGTAATCCGAGTATTCTTTTTGAAAGGGTCCTTTACAAAATTGATTGGTTTCCCTCCTATTTGTGGGAATGATGGGAAAGTCTTGTTGGATTGCTTCTTGGAGCTTCTTAGGTGGAGGATCAAGAAATATTGAAGGCATTGGGGGGTTAACAATAGGCTTCTTTTAGTCTTTTCTCTTGTTCTTTTTACCCGATGAAGAAGTAGGGATATCAACAAGATTTTTGTATTGTTCTAGAAAAGAGAGGGTTTGTGAAAGGGAGTTTGGAGTTCTTGGAGAGTGAGTCTTGGATGGAGAGATAGTTTTTAAGCTAAGTGGTTGTTTTCCAGTCTTAACTGTCAAGTGAGGGTTTGAACATTGGTAGATAAATGTATCCCAAGTTTGCCCATGTTTCTCTAACGCGATTAGAACAAGGATTTTGATCAAGCAATGGTGAAAGAGACTGTTGTGGGGGTTATTCACATTCCTCCTCACTTGAGAAGACCTCTTCTCAAACATTTTGAGAAAGTAGAAGGGGAAGTTCAAGGGTTTGTTGAACAGAAAATGGGCCAACAATCTAAAATGACAAGCTTTGAAGGTGGAGTATATACCTTCACATGTAATTAAACTTGTGATGATGATGAGGTGGTTGATCAATTCCTCCTTTATCCACTCCTTAGCATACCATTTTTCTCCTGAAATTATCTCTAATTCGGGCTTAAACACCCTGTTGTAACTTAAGCGTGACAGTTGGTGGTTTTTGAGCCATATATTTCCCATTCTTGGGAGCTTTGTTGCTGCAGCAATGGACTCTTCTTTGACTTCAGAGGTAAGATACCCTACATGTGCTTTATTACCATTGAAACCAACTGAAAATTGCATGGAGAGGCCATCATCACGGCCCTGCAAGCTAGACAAAAATGGTCCCCAGCCCGCATGCAAAAACACTTCTCTGCACTGTGAAAATTCGGGAATGGAAAAAAAATCCACATAGGAGGATGGTTCGTATCTCCTGGGCATTGTGACAGAGGTGAAGTTCACCAAGAAAGGGTGTAATCAAGCCAAGTAGTGGCATGGATTGAGCACAGGGAGAATTTGTTTTGAACAGAGGATGTGATGGCAGAGGTTGGGTGTGATTTCTTAATGCAAAGGAGAGAAAAGGGAAAGGGAAAATGGAGCTAATGATTGCCCAGATCGATTCTGAATGAACTTATGGTGGAGTATGTTTCACACATGTACCCATGAGCTTCCATGTGTGGGAAATTCCAATTCGATAGCTTTCTTTGGGGCAATGTAATGGTGCATAATTAGATCAATGTCCAAGTCTTTTGACTTGGACATTTGATCGTAAACATATGAAGCATCTACAATCAATGTCTGCAACCAATTCAATTGAATGTAATTGATTTTTAGTTACCTAGAATCTAGGACATTTAATGGTATGCAATTCAATGTCACTTGATTCGGCACCTCATACGACATATCATACAACACCTCATACGGTACTTCATCTGGTACCTTTGTGTTATATGCATTTTCACTTCTTATAATGGAGAGCCTGCAAATTTGAAAAGATTTTGACAATCACAATGGTTAATGAGTAGAGGAAGAATTCTTCATGCTCACTCAATCATCTTTCATATGACATATAATGTCAAAAACATACAATGAATAGGTTATAGCAAGCATACAAATGTATTTTCAAACCTACAATATGCAACATGTAATGAAACGATAAACCGATAAAGAGTGGTCTGTTAAGTAACTGTTGAAGAGTGGTTAGTTAAGTATGTGTTCAGTAATTTATAGCACACATGAGTTTAAGCATTTCAAAAATAACATGATTATCAATGTAATAACTTGTATCATGGTAATAATACAAAAATTCTTGCAAAGACTTATTTCTCTAGGTAATGATCATTTGTCATCTCATGAACCCCTCCCCCACACCTAAGTATTGTGACACCTCACAATCAAAAGTATAGGAAACCAGTCAGTATCCCCCAATAGCCGAAGATTTATAGTATGTCAAGTGTAGAAATAAATTTCACAGATTGGTCTGACGAGATAGTTAGGAGATGGCCCCACCTATAGGATAAGAGATCCTATATATAGATAAGAAGAGGTAGGCAAGAGAGTTTCAAGATAGTCTTAGAGATATTTCCCAATGGAAATTTTATGGAGTTCATTAACCTTAGCTTAACCATACATACTTTATGTCATCTTTGTTTGCAGGTAATTTCATACATCAGGACAATTTTAAATTTATTATTATATTTGTCAGATTACCATCCTCGCTAGGTAGAATGTCCCACTGCCAACAAGTATGTTCAGTACTCCGACGGGTTTACCTAGTCATACCATAGGGCGGTACCCACTTCCATTAGACCTGTTTAGTATCTCGGCGGGTTAGCCTCTTAAACCCTCAGAGACTGGCCCTCCATCTTTTAAGATTTTAGTATAATATTGCTTATGCAAGCAGATGGGGGAACAACTCTGAAAGCAACTTTTTCTTTCTTTTTTATTCAATTGGGATGGTATTTATGTTAGAGGATAAATTTTCATTATATTATTAGTGATTGTCCTGATGTAAGGGGTACTTAAGTGGACATGGCCTATCTAAATATATGATATAATCAAGCTATTTAGTATGTAGTGGATGATACCATTAAGAAAGAACAGAAAGGTATCTCTAGGCTCAACTCACTTTCTTCTTTTGTAGTTATTGTGATGTTTCCATGGCTAACTGCTAATTAGACCTCCATACTACTCTTTGATAAAGACACTTGACTCACTTACTTAGGTTTCTTGGAAAAATTGTACGAGGGACCTCTAGGCTTGATAGTTATGGTATCACTTCCTTATATAGTGGTGAATATTTTCAAGAGAAACTTCTTTAGAATGCCTTAAAAAAATGAGAACTTTTGCAAAAATGTGGCTAATTACAGTAAGTCAATATTCATTTGATGCTTCAGAAGACAAAAAATTCAAGTGTAACAATGTTTTGAGAAAAGAGCCTTGAAGTTGTGCACCCCCGGTGAAATAAATACCTACAAAAACCTCTAGAGTTGCCTTATTAACAAAATTCAAAAACTATTTACATATATACAGTGGGAAATTCAGAAAAAATTTCAAGAACAAGGGGGAACTTCTCCATCTACTAAGACCAATTCCTTGTTAGCTGACATGACCTGTAGAAAATCCTCTCTGGAAATGGGCTTATGATAAAATTGAAGTCGGTGTCCATTTACCACAAAGGAGACTTTTCCATCATCAATTCTTTTAATTTTTACATCTCCATTGTCATATAAAGTGTCTACCTCGTAAGGGCCAAACCAACGGGTGGTAAGTTTTCCTTTGAAGGTTTTGAATCGGGAATGAAACAATAGGGTCCAATCACTAGGTTGGAAGTGATTCTTTTTAATAAACTTTTCATGCCACTTGCTCCTCTGTTTTTGGACTAATATCATGCGTTGGATGGCATCTTGCCTGATTTCATCCAATTCATTCAATTGTAGGGCTCATTGCTTTTGAACCTCATCCAGCTTCAATCCTAACTCTACGACAATAAAAAAGGTCCTTAATTGAAATTCTATTGGTAAAAGTACTTGTTTCTTGTACACTGGATCATAAGGGGTATGCCCAATGATCTTCCTCCAGGTGGTCTGATGTGCCCACAAAGCCTCTAGGAGTATATCAACCTAATACTAGTGATGTAAGTGAACAATCTTGGTCAAGATGGCTTCCAGAACTTTGTTTGTGGATTCTACTTGACAATTGGCTTGCAGGTGGTATGGAGAAGATTTACGGTGTTTAATCCCATATTTTTCTGTCAGCTCTTTCATTAGCTTGGAAGTGAACTAGGTGCCTTGGTCAGTAACAATTTCATGAGGGACACTGAAGCAGGTAAATATGTATTCATAGATGAATTCAACAACAGACTTCTTTGTAGCCCTAAACAAGGATTTTTCCTCTACCCATTTGGTGACATAGTCCGTACAAACCAAAATATAGTTCTTCCTATGGGACATGGGTGAAATGTGTCCTACAAAGTCGATGGCCCATTTTTCAAAGGGTTATATCATAACTTTGGCACACAAAGGCATTTTGTTAGTTGATGTAGATCTTCATATCCTTTGGAAACTATCACAACTTATAACATACTTGGAAGCATCTTTGAAAATGGTAGGCCAATAGTAAATTGAATGAAATACCTTATATTTTGTGTTTTTGTCAGAGAAATGGACACCACATGGTCCATCATGACAACTTCATAGTATTTCAGGTACCTCATCCTCTCGGACACATCTACAAATAATCAAATCAGGACCTGTGCGAAAAATATCATGACCAACCCAAGAGTAATTAGCACTCTATGTAATAATTTTCCTCTTTTCATGAGGTGACAAATGAGACGGTAACCTCCTAGTAGCCAGATAGTTTTCCATATCTGCAAACCATGGGGTATTGACAGAGAGGGAAAAAAGATATTTATCGAGGAAACTATCATCTACAAGGATATCATCATCCTCATTTTTTATTTGGAAAAGAAAGTCAGCTACTACATTATCCTCTCCAGGTCGTTCAAGCATAGTGATATTAAATTCTTCCAATAACAAGAGCCACCTAGTGACTCGGTCATTAGTTATAGGTTTTTTCATGAGGAATCTAATGGAGGAATGATCGATGTGTACAAATAATTCATAACCTATAATGTAATGACGAAAATTGTTAATAGCATGAACAACTACCAAGAATTCCTTCTTGGTGACTATATAGTTCAACTTGGCAGGGGACAAGTTCTTTCTTACAAAATAAATGGCATAGGACCATTGGTCCTCTTTCTTACCTAATACCCCTCATATTGCAATGTCAGAGGCATCAGTGGATATATGAAATGGGAGGGTTCAATTGGGCCCTCTAAGAACTGGTGCCACAAACAAATTATCCTTTAGGGTTTCGAAGGTAGTTTGACATTACTCAGTCGAAACAAAATCAACATCTTTTATCAATAATCCAAACACAGGTGCATCAATCTTTGTAAAATTTTCAATAAATTGTCGGTAGTATCCTGCATGTCCAAGAAAACTTCTTACCTCTTTCTAAGTCTTGGGGGGTGGAAGTCTGACAATGACCTCAATCTTTGCAGGATCAAATTTTATCCCTTCAGATGAAACATGATGTCCTAGAACCACTCCTTCAGTTAACAACATTTTTCATTTTTCATGACTTAGAGATAGGTTCATTTCCTGGCATCTGATGAGGACTTTTTCTAAGTTGTCTAAGGCTTCCTGGTAAGTGTTTCCATAGACTGTGAAGTCATCCATGTAGACCTCCACATAATCATGAATAATATTGGAAAATATACCTAATATTGCTCATTGAAAAGTCACAGGAGCATTACACAATCCGAATGGGAAGACCCTATAGGCATAGGTGCCCCAAGGACAAGTAAATGTAGTCTTTTCCTGGTCCTTAAGTGCTATAAGAATCTGATTGTACCCGTTGTACCCATCTAGAAAGGAGAAATACTTCGCTCTAGACAAGGTGTCTAGAACTTGGTCAATGAAAGGAAGAGGAAAGTAGTGTTTCATAGTGGCTTTGTTGAGTTCCTAGAAATCAACACAAATTGTCCATTTCCCGGTCACTTCCTTTGGAACCACCACAAGAGGGGATACCCACTTACCATCCGAGATGCGATAGATAAATATGACACTTAACAACTTTTGAATTTCCTCCTTGTCTATGTATTTGAGTGTTGGGTTCATCCTTCTTTGGGGTTGCCTAACAGGTGTTACTCCCCCTGGGTGTATATATGATGGATGCATGTGTCAGGGTGTATACCCTTCATGTCAGTGTATTCCTAGGAAAATGTTCCTGATTTTTTTTTAAGGATATCTACTAACTATTCTTGTTGGTATGCATCTAGCCTAGAGTTTATATGTAAAAATTTCCCTAGGCTAATCTTGTACAGCATAGTATAATACATGGAAGACTCATCTATATCAAAAATAAAATATGTTGAAGAAAAATTGGATAGATCCAATTCTTCTTGAAATTCTTCCCCAAACATGTACTCAAATTGGGGAAAAGACTATGGAAAATCCACACATGTGATAACAAAAATGAACTGGTTTAGCACATTTTTTGTTGTGTGCTCCTGAAGTGCCCATGCATGGTCACTTGGAAATATGGGTTATTCCAAGTCCTCGTTCTCCTATGGACATTCAAGCCATGATATGTTATCCATAATAGGTTGATTTGGAGGGTAAATGGTGAGATTATGGATAGAGAGACCATCTGAGATGGTCATTTCTCCTTCTCTACAGCCAATAAATGCTTTGGTTGTGGCTAGCCAAGGTCTTCCCAAAATAATGGGATGACCTCTGGAAGGATCCTTTGAATGAATGACAAGGAAATCTACTGGGTATTCCCATGAGGCTAAAGTAACCATGACATCATCTAAAATCCCTTCAGGTATAACCATAGTCTTATCTGCTAATTCCAAAATGGTTGGGGTAGGCCGAAGAAGAGTTTGCAACTATAATTGTTCCAAGGTAGTAGCAGGCATAACATTGATGGTTTCCCCTAGGTCTATGAGAGTGTTCTCAATGGAGACCTCATTAATGGTTATGGTCACTATAGGGTTTCCTAGATTCCCATATTTTTCTTGTTTTGGTTGCTCTGATATGTACTCAGAAACTCCTCCTACCAAATGCATTGTAGGAGGATTATTTTGCTTCCTACCTGGCTTCTTAATACATAATTCTTTGACTATCTTACTATAGATTGGAATGTCTTTAATGGATTGAAGGAGAGGAATATTGACACAAATATTTTTCAATTCATTCAAAATGTCAAATTCCATTTAGGTGGTAGGTTTATTGATTACCGATCGGTCTAGATAAGGAGGGACCTTCGTAATTTGTGAAGGTTCATTTTGGGGAATCTTGGGTTCTTGATTCTTTGGGATAATAACATCTTCCCACCTAGTGTCATCCATGGGTTGTTTGGTGGTTTCTTCTTCTTCTTCCTAGATGACTACTGAAGGTCTCTACCTATCTAGAACTTTTCCTGATCTTAGTTGAATTTCCTGTAATGGAACAGGAGTAATAACATATGTCGGGAAGGCCTGCATCTCAACATTGTGAAGAGGTTGAGGGGGCTTATTATTGGGATTTGTCACTAGCTGCATCAGTAATAGTGTAGGTCTTGGAGAGCTTGCATTTTGATATTGTAGCGGTTGTTGTTGTGGAATAGGAGGTAAAGGTGGTGGAACAAATCCTGGTAGAAGTTGTGGAGTATTCGGTGGGAACTGAGGATAAGGATGGTTGGACATAGGGATAGGTGGAGCTTGAGGGTTTCCTTGATTTTGTCCTCATCTCCATCCTTGAAGCCAAGGATTTTGGTATTGAGTAGACTACTTTTTCCAACCTGGTGGGTTCCACTATTGTTGTTGTTGATAATAGGATGGAACTTGGGATTGTTGATCTGGGTATGTGGGTTGGGTCCTAGGCTTCCATGGCCTCCTAGGTGCATAAGAAGACTCCCCAGGATCTCCACTCCTAAATATGGCTAATAAACCGAGCAATGATGGATGTTTTTTGGTGACATGATCTTCTATACAAAAGCCACAAATTGAAATGTTATCTAATGGGCATTCCCTTGAGGAATTCTTCCTCCTGCATATTGGGCAATATATGCTCATTGTTGCATTTTCCTCCTCCCATTTCTTTTTTATTTTAAGGGTGTTCAACTAGGAACCTATTGTGCTTAAGATGTTTGTCTTGAATTTTTCTAGAAGTTTCCCTATCTTTTCTCTTGTAATACCACTTGAAATAACTGGTTTTAAGCTTCTATTGTAAGGGTCCCAAACATTCTTTCATGTTTTGGCTCTACTCCTTGAGTGTTTTTTACACATTTCACATATCTCGGAAATTTTTTTATGAGAAATGTCACCTAATGCCATCAGGTTAAGCATATCTAGATATTCTTCTAAAATTCCCTTAAGGAAAAGAGCCCTAATTGCATCCTCTTAGAGGTCATGGTATTTTGAATTCTAGGAGATATAACCAAATCTTTCCGTACAATCTTCGAGGGCCTCTTCTTCTAACTGTTGGATTTTAAAGATGGCATTACGAGACTCTTTGGTCTTGCAGTAGTCTTGGTAATTTTTAATAAAGATGTCTTTTATGGATTCCCAAGACCTAATACTGGATTCTCCCAACACCATGAACCATCTTAGTGTAGAGTCTTTGAGGGTGTCCGGAAAGATTTTTAGTTTCTGGGCATCTTGTATGTAGTTGTAACTCCTACACAAGATGTCAAATTCAAATAGGAAGGTGTCTGAATCTTCACTATTTTTACCATAAAAGGTAGGCAGTGCTGAGAGATGAATATTCTTCATGTTGACATTTGGAGTGGTGTCTAAAATCATAAACCCGAAAGTATTTTCGGTTGGGTTTCCAGTTTCTTCTTCCTCCCTGTGTCTTGCATTGTTATGGTCTTCCTGATCACCCATATTGTCTTGGTTTCCAAAAAGAGAGTACCTAGGTGTTTTTATCTTTGAAGAGAACAAGGTTTCCCTTTGATGAAAAGGTCTTCCTACTCACTCGATTTCTAGGACTCTACTCGAGCCAGTTGAGATTATTGGTGCCAATGTGTATGTGTCAATTTGAGAGATAATTACATTGGCTGAACTACCTAACAAAATATTCACCTGCTCACGGTCTATGATGTCCTCAAAGTTAGGATTTCCTAGTGGTGGTGTAAAAGTAAAGGTTGTATTCTTTGGTTCTGTGGAAGGCTCGAGTTGTCTTGCCTCCTATCCCTATATGTTTGATGCTTTAATTTCTTGTTCTATAGTGCCCCCTGTGTTAGTCTTCTCAGAGACTATTTTAGCTCTTTGGGTTGAGCTAGCTCCTATTTTTTGTGATCGGTCTATGAATTTTATAAGCAGAACGTTCCTTCCCCCAAAGAGATCGGAAGCAACCTTGGTTGAAAGGTCTTATTTAGATTTAATGTATCTACCTTGTGGATCTACAGGTCTACTCATGAAAGAAAACAAGAACAAAAAGGAAAAACTACCATTGGGTTTGGGGGAGCCTGCAATAGCAGATGCGTAAGTTCTTAACTCTCGTCGTAAAGTTCCCCCACCACCAATATAATGCTAAGGTCTAGGAATGATCTATTTCCTAACCACTTCTTACCTTGAGACAACCCCCTTGCAACAAAGCCAAAAATGATGGGTGTTATATATGCACTAAAAACATAGTAAAAACCCTCAATTAAATTGTCAACCCAGGGTAAGTAAACTTAGAGTTGTAGAAAAATATATGCCAAACATAGAAGGGCTGGTAGGAGTATAGTCTAACTAATAAAGGCATCTATCTAAGGCTAATCTACTCAAGCAAACCTATCTAATGAGAAAACACAATTAAGCAACTTGAAACTAGGTAACCTAAGTACTTTTGGGACAAGGGTCGATGGATAGTCCTAAGAAAGCAAGTAAAAACCCTATGTAAAGAAAACTAATTTGACAATAAGAAATAAGCTAAAGAAACTATTAAATAAGAAAATGATAAAAGAAAACCATTTTAACTTGCCAACCTATATTCAATGAGTAACTACCGTATGAAAGTAAATAAATAAAAAAGCAATCAAAGACACCTAACTAACCTACTAAAGAAAATAAACAAGTAAGCAAAAACAACTAACTAACCTACTAAAGAAAATAAACAAGTAACTATTGCAAGCAACCAAATTGAAACTTCTCATTGAACAATTATCTAGCCTAAGAGGCAATTGGACTACGTTCATGAAGGAAAATATATTTAATCAAAAGCAAGAAGGACTAACAACTAATTCTTAATCCATGATAACCAAACTACTATCTAATCTATCAAAGCAAAGTCTATCTATCCTACAGCGACAATAAAACTATTTTCTAAGCTATGAAAGCAAGAAATCTATCTTCTGATCTACAAAAGAAAGAAACTATCTTTAATCTACGAAAACAAGAAACTATATTTAATCTATGAAAACAATAAACTATATTTAATCTATGAAAAAATCAAATATAATGCTGGTGGTTGTGTGAATGTCTTTGGTACCAGATGATATCTTGATGGCACTTGACAACAAAGGACAATTCATGTGGTATAATCTCAACACTAATCTCAATGGAAAAGTGAAAGGTATGGATTAAACAATCCAAGGAGAGTTTATCCATGACAAAATCAATGTTACATATCATACATATTCATATATGAACCATCAACAACATAATGAGATCATCATTATACTTCTACACTACATAAGCAAAATTCATACTTAAACTCAATCATTAACTAAGGACTACAATTGCAATTTAACTCTAGGAAAGAAATTACATAAATGAAACTATGTTATATCTATTCTAATAATTGAAAGTTCAAACTACAATAAGAAAATGCTTAAGAACAAAAATTAAACTATGATATTAAAAAGTAAACTAACAACTACATTAACCAACAACTAATTAAACAAGATCTATATAAAAATGAGATAAGCAAGCTATAATTAAAAACTTGAATTAACTCTATCCATCCATCAAATCCTTGTTGAAGAGAACCCAAATAAAAACTTTGTTCTATTCTAATTAAAACTATGTTTTAAACTTGACGATAAAATCATAAATCAAATCATAATCTAACATCTAATTGCGCATGGGGTTAGTCTATCGACTTGCAAGTCCTTTCCTAATCTACAAGACCAATGCATGCTAAAACAATCCTTCATTCTATCCTGCAAAAGAGAATCAAAACAATTAAATTATAATAGCAAACTAATTAACACAATAAAAATGCATGTACAGAAAATAAAGAGAACAATTAAATTATAAAATGAATAAACAAGCACGAAGACAGTGACCAGACTGTTGGTGGGCCCCCCATCAAGTCGTGGTCACTTTCTAAAATTACACAACACACTCAACAAGATGGATTCACCACAAAAACTCAAAAACGCGGTTCTGGTATAATCTGGCAATGTAAAAACTCAAAACAGAGTAAAAACATATGTGTCCCTATCACACTAATGTATCTGATGCTTAACTTATGTCTGACCACCTCGACGATATTTATAATGTTTACAGGCCAAGTGGTCGACCACAAGAGGGTCGAACCACTTCTAAATTCGGCAATTTGCATTAAATCATGCCCTAAAATATAAAATTGAGCGAGCCAATAATTGCCCTCTTCAACAATGGAAACTGAGTTTTCGGGAGCTCAGTAGCTGGAGGGGGAAAGCATGAACATAACCCACATTCCCCATTCACCCATCACTAGTCGACAATGCCATGACCGCCAAGTCGCCCTCTATTTCTGTTCAATACGAAGTGTTGGACAGAGTGTCGGATCGAAACTAGAATGAGTGCTCGAAGGAGTATCGGATCAAGTGCCAGATGCAAAAATGTGGTGTGTGTTTTCCCTGTAACACCAGAAAAACGTGAATTAGCTCTTGGGAATCATAAAACATGATGAATGATACTCAATAATGAAATTAAACATAAATCACACGTACCTGGTGTAGATCATATTGTTTTATCATGAAATTCTTCAAAAAGCTCCTTTAAAATATGAAAAACACATATGTACATGCAGAAAAAGTATATAATAACCATCATAAAAGTGATCATATCTCGGGCCGAACACTCCCTTCATTTTGACACACGTCTTCCCATAGTTGAGGTCAACAAATTTCATCGCTCAGATCCCACCGTCTGGGTCACTCAAATGGAGCATTATTTTTCTTTGCATGGAATTATTGATGAGTTGGATAAAATTCTTTATGGTTTTCTCTATCTAGATCTTGAATGTTTGAAATTGTGTCAATGGCGTAAAAATGGATGCCAAGGGTATGTTTCTTGGACATAGTTTGTTGTGGAACGTTATGAATTCTTTGACAAAGATACCCACCATCTGGGCCATTCGACCAAGTTGAAATAGTTGGGCACAGTGGAATACTTTATAACTTCCTTTGAGCACTTGGCTTTCATAATGGAATTCATTTGTGATGCCTTCTTCAAGAAATGCTTTATTAGTGTCCTAAAGGATGAAATATGCACCCAGGTCCTCATGGCTCACCCCCAAACCTGGTTGGAAGATACTAAAAACACTAAAGAACCACAACATATTGATTCCACCCAAAATATAAAACCCTCCTTTATTCCTCGCTCTATACCCACCAATCCTTTCCCTCTTCCTACTCCTCTCAAGATTTTAAAATTAACTAGGGTAGAAATGGTTGAATGCAACTCAAGGGATTTTTCTATAATTGTGATGATAAATATTTTTCAGGGCACAAGTGTAAAGAAAAAAATATTTTTATGGGAATTTATGAGTATGTTTCTAATGAGGATGTTTATTTTTCCCCTATTGAAGAGATACCCCAAGAAGATGATTGTACTTCACCCTCTAACCCTCCCAAAGTTGAACCACCAATTTTGTTAAATGCCATAATGGCTTCTCTACTCCCCAAAACCTCAAGTTAATTAGCTACAATAAGCATAGGAAATTCCATTTTTATATATGTGTCATCAACAATTTTCAAGTCATGATGC
Source organism: Picea engelmannii (assembly GCA_009831015.1). NCBI lineage: Eukaryota > Viridiplantae > Streptophyta > Pinopsida > Pinales > Pinaceae > Picea > Picea engelmannii. Next base: position 884,489 of record ML779439.1, on the reverse strand, counting down.
CCAATGGAAATTCTATGAAATGTGGGGGGCATTGAGAAAATGTGTGCCTACAAATTGGTCTGTACCACCTAAAATATCATATGTTTACTGTAGACATGGGCAATTGTGACATAGTTCTCAGTGTTGAATGGTTAAACACTCTTGTCCTCATTACCATGGATTTTAAGGACCTTACCTTTTAATTCCAGCAGGAGGGAAAATACTATAAGTTCCAAGGCATCACAACAAGATTGTTTGAGATCATTAGCTCCCACAGAATGGAAAAGATACTCAAAAAATGTCATTCTAGAATTATTGCCCAACTTCATTCTATTCAAGTCATTGAGACACCCTCTGTGCATTATGACCTCTAGTTGATAATCTCCTGACACCAAGATATTCTTAAAACCCCCTTGTGGCCTTCCCCCTTACCACAACATCCATGATCATTCCATTCCTTTAGTCCCCAACAGTCTTCTTCCCAATGGTACCTCTTATTGACATCGCTTTGCCTAGAAAATTATTCAATAATTGCTTGAAGTAGTTGTTATTTATCCGAGTACCAACCCCTATTCTTCTCCAATCATCATGGTACTTAATAAAGAAGGCACTTGGCACATGTGTCATAATTTTCATGCCCTCAACAAAATCACAATAAAGGAAAATTGTCCTCATCCTTGGCATTAATAACCTTTTGGATGAATTGAGTGGTGCTCAATATTTTACCAAGCTTCATCTTCGTTATGGATACCCCCAGATACATATGATGTAAGAAGGCATTCCCAAGGGTACATTTAAAACTCATGAGAGTCACTATGAGTTGTTGGACATGCCCTTTGGATTGTGTAATGCTCCCTCCACTTTTCAAAGTCTCATGAATCATGTCTTATGTCCCATCCTCCATCAACTTGTCTTAGTTTTCTTTGATGATATTCTCATCAAAGAATATCACACATGTAGATAAAGTTCTCCATATACTCTCTCAGCACCAATTGTATCTCAAATAATCTAAATTTGATTTTGGAGCTTCTAAAGTTGAGTACCTAGATCATGGTCTATGGGTGGATCCTAAGAAAATTGAAGCTACGAAGGATTGGCCTCACCCTAAAAATCAATCCTTCCAATACTTGAAATATTTTATGAGCACAACTCTTTTCCTCACGCTACTAGAATTGACCAAGACTTTTGTCTTGGAATGCAATGCGTCTAGGAAAGGAATTGGGCAGTCCTCATGCAAGATGGTCAACCTTTGACTTTCACTAGAAAAAAACTATATGAATGACATTTGGTCCAATCAAACTATGAAAATGAAATGTTGGTTACTATACATGCAGTGGATCTCTAGCATCCTTATATATTGGGGAAACACTTCCAAATTAAAATCGATCATCGTAGCCTCAAGTATTTTCTAGAACAAATAATTTCATCCCTGAAGCAACAAAAATGGGTGACCAAGTTGTTTGGATATGATTATGAGATCTTCTACAAGGGAAAATAAAATATGGTTGTTTATGCTCTTTCAAGAAAATATGAAGAAGAATGACCCCTATTTTCCATCTCATTCATTGTATCATATTGGCTTAAGGTCGTTCGTTAGCAATGGTTGCAAGACCAAACAATTTCTAGCCTAGTCCAAAAATTGCAACAAGATCCTCAATCTTTTCGAGGTTACTCTTGGAAAAATGAAGAGATTCTCTATAAAGGTCTCATGTATTTAAGAAAACAGTTAAACCTTAAATCCACAATTCTCTCTAAGTTTCATGCATCACCCATAGCTAGGAATTCAAGGTTTACCAAAACCTATGAACGGGTCAAACGTTCTTTCTTTCCGGGACGACATGAAATAGGAAATCAACACCTTTGTGGTTGAATAGTTGAATGTGATACCTGCCAACACAATAAGGGAGAAACATTCAAAGCTCTCAGAACACTCCAAATGCTTATGATTCCACTTGTTACTTGGAGGAATATTTCTATGTATTTCATTGTTGGCTTACCTAAATTGGGAAGTAATTAAGTTATAATTGTGGTCATGCATAGCCTTTTCAAATATGTTCATTTTTGTTCTCTTCAACACCCGTTCACCACATCCAGAGTGGATCATTTTTTTATGGAAAATATATTCAAACTCCATGGAATAACTCATTCTATTGTCTATGCCCGTGATCCAAATTTCACCAGCAATTTTTGGAAAAAATATTCAGGCTCTAGGGGGCCCAATTGCATCTCGGTGCTCCCTATCGTCCCCAGAATAATAGACAAATTGAAGTTGTCAACAAGTGTTTGGAAACATATTGGCGGTGTTTTTCATATGACAAACAAACGCAATGGATTCACTCGTTACCCCTAGTTGAATGATGGTAAAACACATATTACCATACTTCCACTCAAAGAACTCCCTTTGAAGCATTCTACGAGTAAAATCCATTGTCGGTTCTCTCATACATACTAAGTGCTTCCAAGGTTCAAGAGGTTGAAAACAATATTACAGTCTGTGCAACCATTCTCTGTACCCTGAAAGAAAATTTGGGTTTAGCTCATAATCGTATAAATAAAAAAACATATCTAGATCCTTTTGATCTTCAATTCTCTGAAGGGGACCATGTGTTTCTTTGTCTATAATCTTATAAGCAGATGTAATAAACCCCACAATTCTATAAAAATAAAAATAAAATCCTTTCACTATATTTTCTTCCGGAGATAAATATTATTAGTATCATTAACATATGTCCATACCAAATTTGATTTCTCTATTTTTCCTCTTAGATCATCGTTATATTCTTTGAATCACACATTATAATGGTATGAAACTTTTTGTCTTACCTTTCTAACTAACGTTGTATTGTTAATCCAAGAGTTTTTGGTCTTTATTCTGATGGCTAAATTTTAATAGACCACACAACTTCATATATGTATAGTAATTATTTAACAATTGTTACTTTCGTTATTACAGAGTTGTTATTGTCAAGGTTAAACTTATGGCCCAAACTAATTGTGGAAAAGTAACAAGTTTTTTCCACATCCTCCTATCTTATTGATATACCATGATCTGGTTGGAAAACGAGGGTATACTACGCTGTACGATTAGCACTAGGATTTTCAAGTCTTTTAATATAAGTGAGGAGTAAGTATGGATTTAATAATTCTAAGGTGCAATTCCATACAGAACTGGCACGAATCCAAGTTTACGTCTCTTCTTTGATTTTTGAAGTGTTCCTCCGGCCTTTTAATGTGAATTGATATTTTTGGTATTACGCACGGCTCCTCATACATACATGCTAGACTTGCAGAGCATATACCAACCATAGGACCCCATGTCCTCGGCTTCAAATGGCACGACTGACTTTAAAGTTACCACCCTCTCTGTGTAAGGTACAATTATGCGCTCGAGGGTTCTTCGGGAGGCGCGAAATTCAAGGGTTCTGCAACCATACTGTCTTTTATTCGTCTGCAAAAGAAATAAGATTGGTAACATATCATTATGCTGCAAATATTTACTCTCTCATAGTCGGCATGAGAATAACTCTGTATTGTTTTCTTAAGAATGAATCACGGAGCATATCCTTTAACTCATATTCACATTGTTTAATTGATTTGGACCTCAATGGTTAACCAGTAATTCAAACTTTATATATATATATATATATATATATATATATATATATATATATACAAAGTTGTGCGGTAGGGGTTTAAGATCTCGGGCTAAGATAACATTGTCCATTGGTTCAAGGCATATAAATATTTCCTTTTTAAAACATTAGGATCTGGGTCAAGGTGCCAAAAGAAAAATGTAAATTTCATTCTGGCTTAGAAAAGAAATCATTTATTCGTCCACTAATGTCATGACTCTGGTTCTACTGTAGCTTAGAATATTCGAGCTATGTAAAGATACATATGCATAATTAATTTTCTTCTCGCCAATCATCCTAAAAATATTGAAGGCTACTCTATTTTTTGTACTGTTTGATATAGTTTATACGTGTAATAATCAGTTCATGTATTCAAATTTGAATCGATAACGATTTAATGATTGTGAGGGAACCCATCAGGCGTTGTGAAGAAAATTTCTCTGTATCCATTCCGGTCATTCCCACCAAATTCAGATTGACAGCCCCGGGGTCGACTCTGGTAATAAAAAGCTAACATCTAAAATTTCCATTTACTATCTGCTTACTAAATGTAGAAATAAGTTCGTAGTTTATATATATGTAAAATCACAATTTAACTGGACTATTTCTTTATGTAGACAGAAGGAATACTCCCTCTTTAAATGACGACTACATACTTTGAAATTCATCCCATGGTCATCACCTAAAGAAAGAGGGTAAGCTTTGATTATCTACATATCCTTAATGATTATTTAATTCCTATCCTTCTCTTCAATAAGTATTATAATTAAGTATTTCCCTTTGCTTTCTGCAGGCGAAAAAAGAGTCTTCCCTTGAGGATCTTCTCAATGAACAACAAGGTATTCAAGTTTCAAAAAGGGAGATATAAATCTTGAAGTATTAAACCAAAGCAGCCTTTGGTTTAGTACTTTAAATTTCTAATAGTAATTTATGTAATGAAGATAACTCGATTTCAGTTATTGAAATTTCATTCTGTATTGTAATTATTGAACTACAATTTCCATGTATGGAAATTATCTTTTTGAAAATTTGTGAAAATTTCTTTTTAATTTATTAGTGGAATATCCTATGGGTACCTATGCGTTGTATGGCAATATTTATCTTGATATAATTGGATACTCTAGAAATTTCCCATGATTATCTTTTTTTTGTGAATAAAAAATGGATCTTTATATTCATTTCAACTAAGTCTTACAAAAAGACCTGCAACTTATCTACATACACAAAAATAACTGCAACTGAAGGTATCTACATACACAAAAATGCATGTGATTTTCTAAGGTCCAAGTTCCCGAATGCTCTTCACATTGTCGGAGGAATGGTTTTCCCGAAACCCATGCCTTCGAACTTTACTTTGGTTGTATTGCGAGTTCGTATTTCGCAACTGGTGGCTGCTCCCGATTTCGGGATTTCGCGCCTCGGGATGGCGAAGAACCGAGTGTTCCCCTTCTTCTGATCCCCAAAATTGCGAGCCCTTCGGAACCTGGTCGACGGTCTAGATTTCCTCGGGATCAACAGTCCAGATCCTCTTTTTCATTTCGCGATTTCGCATATCACAATTTTCCATATCGTGGTTTCACATATCATGTCTTCACAACTTAGGCAGACAGATCAACGGTCCATATCTCTTCGAGAACCAACGGTCTCGATCTCCTCAGGCACCAACATTCCAAATTTCAAGATTTCATGCCTTGGGATAGTGAAGAACCGAGTATTCCCCTTCTTTCGATCCCCGAAATTGTGAGCCCTTCAGGACCAGATCAACGGTCCAGATTTCCCTGAGATCAATTGTCTAGATCCTCTCTCGCATTTCATGATTTCACATATCGTGACTTCTCATATCGTGATTTCGCTTATCACGATTTCACGACTTGGAAAAAAAGATCGACGGTCCAGATCTCTTCAAGCACCGATGGTCTAGATCTCCTCGGGCACCAGCATTCCAAATTTCAGGATTTTGCACCTAAGGATAGTGAAGAATCAAGTGTTCCCCTTGTTCAGATACCCAAAATTACGAGATCTTCGGGATCATATCGACGGTCTCGATTTCCTCTGGATCAATAGCCCAGATCCTCCTTCCAAGATTCTGACTCCCTATCGGTGGTCGAGATCTCCTCGCGCACCAGTGGTCCAGACCTTCTCAAGCTCCAATGGTCCAAATTCTCTCGTGCTTTTCCCTTACAGTCGCCCTATCTCCTGAGCTTCTAATCATTTTTTACTTGGAAGGATTTCTAAGTATACAAAGGTGGCACCCCATCCAGAATAGGGCCATCCAGCTAGGCCAACTCCTCACATTGCAGCCAGAGGGGTGAGCTTTGGGACTTCCTAGAATCGTAGAGAATGATCTGCTACATAGAGTCGACCCCTGCATTGGCCAATCTGTTCGCTACTTTGTTTTCACTTCATCGAATGTGTGAGGGGGTTAGTGTTAGAGAGGGTTTGAGAAGAGCCTGGAAGCTGTAAAGAGGGCCAAGGAGGCGCCAACTGGGTGTGATTTTCCCTGGATCTCTGTCATTCAGGATTTTTTTTGCCAAGTCTATTATGATTTTGGAGTCTCCTTTGATGATCATATAGGTGAGGTTTTGGTCTAGAGCCATTTTCACTCCTTTTACGAGACCCCAAATTTATGTTGAGTTAATGGTGTCGCATCCAAGGTTTTCTACAATGAGGCTTTATATTTGGCCGAAGTTTTTTCTTATGACCGCTCCATAGCCTGAGTGTCTTAGAT
>ML779439.1:837819-878125 GCA_009831015.1 Picea engelmannii | reverse complement strand
AAGGCTTTTGAAATTAGGGGGCGCTGTTGAGGAGGGGTGGAGTGAGAAAACGAGAAGCCCCAAGATTTGAGGAGCGAGAGCTTACCTAGGTTAGTGGGGAAGTCTTCCTTGGTCCATAATTGTAGCTGAAGAGTTTCCTGGAGATGCAAGAGGATTGTGATCTAGAGGAGGGTGGGAGGAGAGGGTTGGGAATGAAATATTCTTATGTTCCTCTCTGTCCATAGTTTCCAAACTATAAAGCCTGGTAATATTTTCCAGGTTATGTTCAGGATGGGGATTTTGTAGGAGTCGAAGCCCCAATCCCTGATGGTTCTTATGATGTTGTTTTTAACACGTTTGGTTCTTCTCATGAACTGAGTGTCCTGGTTCCAGATGCTCTCACTCAGTTGACAGTTATTTAGGAGGTGCTCCATGGTTTCTGCCTGGAGATGGCAGAGATGGAAAATTGAGGGGCCGATAAAACCTCATCTTTGAAGATTTTCCCAGGTTAATATTTTGTTCTTGAGTAGAATCCAGAGGAATGTAAATATTTTGGGCCATAGTTTTGATTTCCATATTGTTGTCCAGATGTTGTCTTTCTAAAGATTGTGGAATTTCTCTTGAAGAGTGTATCCCTCCTTAAGAGTAAAGCTTCCATGAGGTGTGTATCCCCATCTGAGGATGTCTTGATCTGTGCTTTTCTGGATTTGCCTCTGGGTTGTGGCTTGTTTCCAGTGCTGCAAGTCACAGTCCATTTCCACTTGGAGCTCTTGATGAGTATATTTCCATCTTTGCCATGGAGAGTTGTTGGGGTTATGTGTCCATAAATCTGCTACTTTGAGAGTGGCAAGATATTGAATGTGATTTTCGTAGAAATGTCGATTTTCTTTCATTTGAAGGGGTGGAATTTGTTGCTAGGAATCTATCTAGAATAGGGCATTCTAGCCATAACAAACTTCCTAGAAAGCTTGTTCCTGTATAAGTGGTTAATTTTTCCAGGCCTCATTCCAGATGTTTGAGCCTCGAATTTGCTCCTGCATTCTTATAAGTTGACTTTGGTGCATATTTGGGGCATATTTTCATTTCCAGAGATTTTCCCTAATCTTTTCTGGTGTTTTGAGCCATCTCCACCAAATTCTTTCTCCCATGGTGTTGCTTAATTTTCCAGGGTCTCGAAGGTCCAGACCACCTGAAGATTTTGGCTTGCAGACTTTGTCCTAGCTGACTAGGGCCCATTTTTTGTTCAGGTTGTGTCGATGCCATAGAAAGGTTTTTTGCATATTCTTTATTTTCTTTATGACTGATTGGGGGGAAGCTAGGGATGAGAATGGGTAAGATGGGATGGCTTGGAGGATTGAATTTAAGAGAATGATTATGGTTGGAAGGTTGAGGGAGAGAAAGGTCCAGTTGCTAAGACGGTTGGTGATGGAGAGTAGGAGAGAGTCCCGGGAGGTGTTTCTGGTTGTTGAGTCAGAAAGAGGGAGTCCCAAGTAGCGAGAGGGCAGAGTGAAAACAAGAGTATTTAGAATTTGATAGAGGTGTTGTTGGATTGCCACGGGAGTATTAAAAAATAAGAGTTGTGATTTGGGCAGATTGAAAATGGTGCAAGAGGCTTTGCTGAAATCGAAGAGGATGGAGCTTAGTTTAATTGCTTCTTGCGCGGTAGGGGTGTTCATTAGTAACATGTCATCGATAAATTGGTTGTGGGAGGATATCGATTGTAATCCATGAAGGGGGAGGTCATTGAGGGATCCATTTTGAATTGAGGCCTTGATATAGCATCCTAGACCTTCAACCACTATGACAAAAAGAAAAGGGGAGAGAGGGTCGGCTTGCCTTATTCCTCTTGAGAGGGAGAAGGGTTGAGAGGGGCCACCATTGACAAGGATTGAGAAAAAGGTTGAGGAAATGAGGTTCATTATCCAAGAGGCCCAATCCTTGTTGAAACCAAAAGATGATAGGAGCGCTTGCATGTATTGCTAGCTTAATTTGTCAAAATATTTTGAAAGGTCAAGTTTTATAAGCATACCTAGAGTGCAAGTGCTTTTAAGTGAGTGAATGATTTCATGGACAAGTATGACGCTATCCATGATTTGCCTTCCTTCAATATTTCCTGATTGCTCCTTGGAGATGATGAAGGTTAGAATTGGCTTGAGTCTTAGAGTTGTGACCTTGGAAATGATTTTGTAGATCACGTTGTAAAGAGTTATGGGTCTAAAGTTCTTCGGATTTGTGACTCTTTATTATTTGGGTATTAGGGTGAGGAAAGTGGCATTTAGTGTTGGAAGAAATTTTCCTGAGCTACGTGATTCCTCTACCAGTTTCCACACTTCCTCCCTTAACATTGGCCAATAGGAGTGGAAGAAGTCTGTTGTGAAGCCATATGGACCTAGAGCCTTGCCTGTGGGTAACTCCTGAATAGCCCAATCCACTTATGCTTGCATTATTGGTGTCACAAGAGCCTCATTATGTTCCTGGGTGATTATAGTTGGGATATTTTGGGTCACCCGCTCTATTGTTGAGGTGAAGTCCACCTTGGGTTCTGAGAGGAGATCCTTGTAGAAGTCTGTCAGCTTGTCTTTTATTTCCTGATGATTTAATAGGGTGTTGCCTTGCAATTCATACAACTTTGTGATGTGATTGATAAAGCGTTTGTGGATCATAGAATGGTGGAAGAATTTGGTGTTTTTCTCTCCCTCATTGAGCCATTGAACCCAAGATTTTTGTCTCCACAGGATTTCTTCATGCTTGTGTCTTTCTTCTAGTTTCCTTTTGAGTTCACTCTCCGCTTGTTGTTGAATGATTGTGTATCCTTCATGAATGAATTTTCCCTGAAGGTTCTCTAGTTTTTGTTCCAGTATTTTCTTTTCCTGGAAAATGTTCCCAAAGACTTCTTTGTTTGAATTGCTCACATGTTGTTTAAAATGTTTGATTTTTTGCTGGAAGCAATACATTTTTGTACCCCTCTGTGTTTCTACAGTTCTCCACTAGTGACAGGCTAACTCCGGGAAATTTGGATGGGAGAGCCAAAAATTTTCAAATCTAAAGGGTTTAAGCTTGGGGGTGGGAATAGTATCAAACCAAAGCTGAACCGACCAATGTTCCAAACATGCCTTCGGGAGGATGTTGGAATCTACTAGGGGGCCTTCCAAAAGGAGGGTTTCCGAGATGAGCAAGTGATCAAGCCTGCATTCTATTTATTGGTGGCCTAATATTTTGTTAGTCCAGGTGTAGGTGCCATTGTTGTTCTCAATATCCACCAGTCTGAGGTTCTCGATGAGTTCTTGGAATTTTGCGTTATCCTACTCGAGGCACTTTCCCCGCCCCCTCTTCTCCTCTAGCATGAGAATCATGTTGAAGTCACCCCCTATTAATCATCGCTTTTCCTCTGTTATGGAGCCTAGGTAAGCCAGGCATTGAAAAAATAGGTCTTTGTCTTGGATGTTCTGCAGTCCATAGGAATTTGCTATCATTCCCTCCTTGTCTGAACCGATGGCTCTGTAGTGCGTTGTGATGGTCCATGGAGTGGAGAAGCCTTGATCAATGATTACTGTAGTAGGATTCCATAGGATGGATAGGCCTCCTAAAGCCCCTTTTGAGTCCATTTGATAGGATTCGCAATTACGCCAACATATTTTGATAATATCTTCTGCAGTTTGACCTGCACATTTTGTGTCTTATATCATGAGTATATCAGGGTCTTCCCTTTTGATGTAGTTTCAGAGAATCCTTTTTTTGGATCTTCCATTTAGGCATCTAATATTCCAGGTGAGAATATTCATAGTTAACAATTTGGTGGGTGGGAAAAGGAGCTCTCTGAGAGCCTGTGAATCTGTCCTGATTTGATCATATAGTTTCTTGCCTCCTTTATTAGTTGATGAGCCAATTTTCTTCTGCGTCGCTTGTTTTCTTTTGGGTGTTTTCTTGGTTATTAGTTTGGGTCTTTGTTGATCCCCAACCTAGATGTAGCCCCTGCTGATGATTCCATAGATACTTTGTGAACTTTCCTGAGTTGGTCCTCTGGTAAGTTTTGAAGATTCTTCTTGTTGAGTGCTTCTTCTAACATGTCTAGGTTGATTTCTGTTAGGTCCCGCTCATCCATTTCCATGACTGTGTCTTCCTATATTTTTGGTTCTTTCCCTAAGACTGGGTGAGTCTGTGGATCTGTCTGGTTTGTTAAGGTTTGATACTCTTGTGGTGGTTGATCTTCCTTGTGCTTACTGGGATCTTTCCTCACGTTCTTGTGGGGGTTTTCCACCTCTTCTACCTATGGGAGGTGATTGAGGGCTTCAAATGAATTATTATTTGGGTTATTTTTCCCATTGTTGGTTGTGGGATTCTTTTGTGCTTATCTCCTTCGGTTTTGAACCTGGGTAAATCCTTCCTTTGATTTCTCTTCAGCTTCCCTCTTCGGGGGGGGATTTAGAGGGAAGTCTCTGAATAGGCATCCATGTTCATGGCATTTTTGACATATGAAAGGAATGTGTTCATAGTCTATGGTTTGGTCCCATTCCTCGTCTTGGTGTTCTAAGGTAACTGTGCCTGACAGAGCTTTGGAGATGTTCATATAGACATATATCCTTGTGTAAGAGGTGTATTTTCTCTATTTGGTAGCTTCAAAAGATTTGATATATTTACCTAGGGTGTTGCCTATGCCCAGTAAAATTTCATCTAACCAGAACTCTTGAGGTAGGGAATATAGCAGAATCCATACCATTGCATATGCGAAGTTTTCCTTTTTTGGGCAGACACGGTCTGTCTAGAAACGGAGGTAGAGGCCAACCGAATTATAGAAATATGGTCCCCCTTTAAAGATCATGTCCTTGTCCTCCAAGTTGTAAAATATTACTATGAAGAAACCTTTGGAACTCAGCTGGAGCTCATATGCTTCCGTAGGGTTCCACCACGCCTTGATCCAGCGATTTAGGTTGTTTTCTAAGGGCTAGAGACCTAGGAATTTTACTACGAGGGCATGGTCTCTCATGAACTGTGTATGATCCCCTATCCTGGTTGTTTTGATGATGTACCTGGGTGCAACCAGGGTTTGGCGGATACATTTTCCGGGTATCTAGACCCGAGATTCTTCTGGATGTGAGGACTCAACATCCATGTTTGATTCTTTGCTTATATCCATCTCTTCCTACAGATATTGGTCTTGTAAGTGAAATGGTGGCTCAAATGAAGGTCGACGCGCTTCTGAGTTCTCTGGATCATTGGAGGCAACATCACAGTAAGAGGGGGACCTTGCCCCCCCTTATGTTCCCATTTTTTTGTGGCGGTCAGTGTCAGGGTGCAAAGGAAATCAGAGGCATGCAGAGGAGTTCAAACGTGGTTAGGGTGGGAGGGTAGCTCGTGCATGTGAACCCTAACCTTGTAGAGCTCCAAATGACTCCTTGACACCGCATTCATGAGTAATGTTAAAAAGGCCTCTGGAGCCTCATTGTAATCATTATTCTTAGACATATGTGCGTACCAACCACATCTCTTCTCAGAGATAGCTACCACCATTTGAGATAGCCAAATTTTCCATGCTTATCATAGTCATTGTATATCCTACAATTCTCACATTCACATACATAGTTTGATTGATTTAATTTCATTCGCTAAGGTACCAATCATGTAGGTTCGGATTTATAGAAATACAGAAGCTAGAAAACTCTAGAACTTATCTAATTTGTAGAAAATGACCAATTTAGAATTTTGTAATAAAAGACTTTATGTATTGATCTGATTATGTAGCCAATCAAGACACTTTTATTCTACTATCTACAAATTTTATGTAATAGAATAAAATAAACTTCATCAAGGATCTAAATGTGTGTGTGTGTGTGTATGCAAAATATTCATATCATTTAACCTCAAGATAACTTTTCACAATCTAGCAATGTTTATAACTAATTAACATACTCATGAGAAAAGATAGTTCAAAATGAACAAATGTTACATATATGAGTTTAACTAGTTGGAAAGAAATGGAACTGACCCTTCCACCCAACCATAGATGCATAACAACCAATATCACTTTTCTTGATCACCGCCTAACCTAACCATGACTCCATAAGGGAAAACTGAGCTCCACTCCTTAGCCAAAGTACCTTTGTAAAATTTAGAAAACCATCATTTCCTAACACAGGGAGTGCTCACACAACAATTGTTCATTTCCACAACATACTAAGTAGTATCCTCCCTCCCACATATGTTGTATATGTATATCTTTTTTCTTTTCCTGAGATTTTTCCTCAATCCATTTCCCTCCTTGGAAATTCACATCTTTACAAATCCATGATTTTTAGGGGTTGCTTGTGACAGAATTTCACTTCTGACGCTTTTTAAAATCAACTATGAGTTAACTCAAACATGTTCCCCACTCATGGAGTCATATTTAGCTATTTTTAACCCGGTTATTCCATTTGTTTCCTACATTAAATGTATTAAAAATTTATGTCTCGTACATCTGTCCATCAAAGAGGACAGTTGGCAAGTCAAACTCTTGCTCGAAAGTAAAAAAATTTAATAGTTAAATGTCTTAGTTATACCAAGTATGAATTTCCATAAATGGAAATTATTCAAAATAAAATAAAGTGTTTTGATTTTTTGGAGGATATTTCATCCTCTCCCCCTTGAGTATAACATTGTCCTCGGTGTTAATCTTTCCTTAATTCATCACTTAGAACAGAGTTGGATATGATTTCATCATTTCATATTACAACTCCCAAGTGGCCTCCTGGGGGATAAAGTGATTCCATTGCACCTTTACCTGGGTGATGGCTCTGTTCCAGATTACTATTTATTTCGTGTCCAGAATTCATAGAGGTTCCTCTTGGAACTCACCTTCTGGTTCCACCTACACCATATTCCAATCATTGATGTGACTAGGATCATGAATATATTTTTTTAATAATGAAACATTAAAAACATTGTGAATTTTTAAGTTATCAAGGAGCGCTAGTTGGTATCCCACTGGTCCAATTCAAGTTAAAACTTCAAAAGGACCACAAAATCTTGGTGCCAACTTGGAATAGTTCCCTATATTTAATGAGTTTTATCTTGCTTTGACTTTATGATACACATGTTCTCCAACATTAAATTATTGATTTCATATTTTCTTATATGTGTAACATTTTTGTCGATATTGCACAACCTGTAAATTTTGTTGCACCTCATTTACCATTCGTTCCATTTCTTGGAGAATTTATGGACCAACCATTATTATGTTGACCGGATTATCCCAATTGATCGGGGTTGTGCTTTTTCTGCCATATAAAACTTCGAAGGGACTCATTTTTGTCGATGCTCAATAATTGTTATTGTATGAGAATTCTAATAAGTGTAGGTACTCTTCCCACTTACTTGGTTTCATTCTCACGTACATATGTAACATATATGATAATTTTTGTGTACGTTATGTTTTTCCATTTGTTTGCAGATGATAACTGGTACTGAAATTCATATTAGTTCCCAAACCTAGAAATAATTCTTTCCAAAAATTTGATGTAAATTTGGCATCTCTATCTGAAATCACCATTTTAGGAATTCCATGCAATCTAAATATTTATTTCATAAAAAATTCAGCAATATTAACATCTTTTTAGGTAGATTTCAGAGGTATGAAGTGAGCAGACTTACTCATTTTATCAACTATTACCATGGTTGAATAATTTTTTCTTTGATTTTTGGGAAAATTTGTAATGAAATCCATCGAAATAATTTATCATTTCCATTATGTTATAGGTAAAGTTTGTAATAAACCTGTTGGATGTTGATGTTCATCCTTTACTTGTTGACAATCTAAGCATTTAGATAATTATTCAGTTGTTTCATATTTCATATTAGGTAAAAAAATAAAAAAATCGTAGGGTTGTTATAATTTTCTGATATCCTAGATGACTAGAATAGGGATTTTAATGCAACTCATTTAGGATTATTAACTTCAAATCAAAAGAATTTGGTATATAAATTATGTTTTCGAACTTTAATAGTGCTTTTTTTTCAATACTAAAATATGTACTATTTAAATTCCTTTCATTTTTTCTGTAAGTTGATTCAGATTATTTTTTAGAACGAAATGAAGGAAGAGATATAAAACAAAAATATACATACATATTTCAACAGATCCAATAATATAACAGAGATACATCAGATATATAACAAGAGGCACATATATACAGTAATACACAATTTCTATTAATGAGCGAAATGTACAAAACTATAGAAATACAGAGTGAAAGATCGCTAGAATGGTGGAAGCTTATCTCTGAGAAGAGATGTGATGGCTACTCACATTCACAAGAAAATGATTGTTACAATCAATCTCCAAAGGCCTTTCTAAAATAAATAAAATCTAAAACCCTAACCCCGGAAGATGAAAAGCCAACAGTTTTGTGGACACCGTTTTGGGTAGTTTGGTGTATCAATTTCCCAAGGGTGTAACTTTGGCATATGATCTCCATTTTTGGTGCATGATAGCTAGCTGGAAAGGTATTGATGAGGAAATTCATTTTGGGGATCAATAAAATCCTTTGGATATCATTGAGCTACTTGATCGTGAAAAAAAAAATTTTAGGCCCTCTAAATGTCCCTGAAAGTTTAGGAACGAAAAAACTGCTAAAAATAGTAAGTTGTCAAGAAACTATTTTGACCTAGTTGGAATAGGTGGGTAGCCACTGATACCTACCTAGATCAATCCTCCCTCATTAGGAATCAATGGTATCAATTACGTTGATTTCATGGGGGAGAGGGAAAATCATGTGTTGAATCTGAACCTTGGTGAGTTGCTTGCCTTGCTTGAGAAGTTGTGTTTCTTGGGTTGTGGGAGGTTATTGAGAACTTGATGAGATTATTGTGTGAAGAAGTAATATTTTATCTTTTCTTCAATATTTTCGACCTGCTTCTTCCAAATAGAAGGTGCTTGGACTAAGGCTACAATGGTTGTAGTGTCATTTTGTTCACCTTTTGAATAGATTGTGAAGAAGATGAATTTTTTAGTATGAGATACTAACTTATAGCACTATTTAGGTGGGACAGTAGTTGTAACTATCTCTGGTATCCTATAGATATGACCCCAAAGTAACAATGACACTACGAGTTCGAGACTCAGAAATATCATGGTGTTTTCACATATATTGCTAGCCCAAAAGAACATCGCATACATCCAATGGGGAAACATCACATAATACCTCATACTTGAAGGGTTGGATGTCGTATGACAATTGACACTACTAGTTGACATGGAGATCTCATCCCTGGAAAATCCACCTGATGTTGTATGGATACAAGTGTGGTGTTGTCAGAAATCCCAATTGTTTGATGACCTCTGTTGAGATGAGGTTCTTCTGGCTTCTGCTATCAACAATGAAATGTAATGGGGTCCCCTTCACCCACATATCACAACGAAAGAGGAGCTCCACCTCTTCAATATCTTCTAGTTCTTTTGGTTGAATTTTTATGGTCGCGACACTATTAGTGGGGCCTGCGTCGATGTTCTTTCTTCTCCCATTATTTTTTGAATCAGAGTTCATCTCCTTTTCTTTGATCTCGGCCACCAATGATTTTTTTGAGTGTCATTCATCATTGTTGTGCCAAGGGATTTTGTGGAAATCACACCACTTTCCAGTGTCCTTCGTCTTCCCATGAACCTTCTTTTTATTTGGATTGGACTATTTTTTGGGAGGTTGTTTGTTAGGTTCATATTTATCATACTTTGTTTGTTGCGTATTTGCACACCCGAACTCCCATTTGTTATGGTGCCTAAATTTCTACTCAATTTTGACAGCATATCGATAGGAATCTTTGAGTGATGAGATGTCCAGGAAATCCATTTATGTTTGGATGTACCTATACAGACGCTTGTAGTATTTTAGAACCAGATCTTGCTCGGATTCTTTGATACATAGCTTGGTGCACAAGGTACATAAATTATTTGTGAGCTCTGGAACTATTTGGTCCCTCTCTTACTGCAGTGTGGTCCATCTCATGTATTGGTTGTCATAGTTACCAACAAGGTAATATTGTTCCTTGAATGCATCCACAAAACAATCCTAAGTGGGCTCGACCCCATATATTCTAGACTCCTCTATGGAAATTTTCTCCCAGTAATGTTCCCACCAATGTTTGACATGGGGGATATCCTTAAGGAGTGCAAAAGTGATCTTTTCCCTATCAAAAAAAATCGTGAACAAAGAAATAACCTTCTTGCAGATTTAATCATTTTTCTAAGGAATTTGCATATATCTGACCTTCAAAAATGGAAATATAAAAATTTACTTGTAAATTGAAAGGAGAGGTTCTTCCAAAGTGGTCGCTTGATGAAAATGTGCCTGATGTTATCAGCAGGCTTTGAAGGATGTGGGAAAAATTCTCCATCATTTTGTCCCTATATCATGTGAGAGCTTGCTCAAGCAACAGATTGATAGAATTGTTTTCTCCAACGTTTTTCTTTTATTCCATCATGGAGGGTTTTTTTGGTGTGTGAGAGTGATTTTCCTCAAGAGAGACAAGATCGAGACCCAACTTACTATACTCGGACCTCGTCAGGGACATGCACTAAAAAACAATCAAGAGAAACATGCTTTGATACCATTGATCTGGATTATATTTTAGAAGAAAATGAAGATAGAGATATAACACATAAATATATAGATATATTGCAAGAGAGACAATAATATAAAAGAGATATATTTGATATATAACAAGAGGCACATAAATACAGTAATACACATTTTATATTAATGAGCGAAATGTGCAAAACTATAGAAATACAGAGTGAAAGACTCGATAGAATGGTGGTAGCTTATCTTTGAGAAGAGATGTGATGGATACTCACATTCGCAAGAAGATAATTGTTACAATGATACTCCAAAGTGCTTTTTAACATAATTAAAATAAAAAACCCTAACCTGGAAGATGAAAAGCCAACAATTTTGTGGACCTCGTTTTGGGTAGTTTGGTGTATCAACTTCCTAGGAGCGTAATGTTGGAATATGATGTTCATTTGGGACACATGATAACTCGTTGGAAAGGTATAAATGAGAAGATTAATTTTGGGGGCTCAATTAGAGCCTTTGGATATCATTGAGGTGCTCAATCATGAAAAAATACATTTTTAGGCCCTCAAAATGGCCCCATAAGTTTAGAACCCAAAAAAATGCTAAAATTAATAATTTTCCAACAAATTGGTTTGAGCCAGTTGGAATAGG
Source organism: Picea engelmannii (assembly GCA_009831015.1). Taxonomy (NCBI): domain Eukaryota; kingdom Viridiplantae; phylum Streptophyta; class Pinopsida; order Pinales; family Pinaceae; genus Picea; species Picea engelmannii. Next base: position 866,951 of record ML779439.1, on the reverse strand, counting down.
TGGGTGGCCACCAATATCCACCTGGATCACAATTGATTTTTTGTTTTGTTGTATTCTGCATCATTTCTCTTGAATATTTAATTTTATCCTCAATATCACTTTCTATTTTTTTTATAATAATTTCATATCATTCATTAGTTCTTCAACTTAGTGTGTCTTCAACTTTATTCTGTTTTCCCTTGATGTGTCGTAACTCGAAATAAAACTCGCTTAGAAATACTAACCACATTTCCTTTCATGCATTGATATCCTCCTAACTAAAAAAATGTTTCATACCATTATTTTTTGTTAATAATGGAAATTCCCTTCCCATTAAGTAGTGTCACAACATTTTTAATACATGAATTATAGTTGTTAGTTCTAGATCATGAGTTACGTAGTTTCTTTCATGTTCTTTTAATTTGCGATATTCGTAACAAATTGTGTGTCTGTCTTGTGACAAAATTCCACCTAATAATTATTTACTTTTATCTACACAAAATATAAATATTTATAAGGGTCATCCACTTTAAGGATCGAGGTTGTAGTTAGTAAACCTTTTGATTTATCAAAATTTCCCTGGCATGTTTGAGACGGATTTTTTTTTTCCTTTTTTCTGCAACAATGTAATAGGGTAGGAAATTTTGGAAAATACTTCGATAAACCTCAAGTAATATCTGGTAATCCCCATGAATGATCGTATATCTTCTACATTTTTAGTTACATGTCATTCCATAATAGCTTGAATCTTTTCGGGGTCTACGACAATATCATCTTCTAAAATCACATGTCCCAAATATTGTATATTTCTTTTATAGAAGTCACATTTATCAAACTTAGCATATAATTTATGCTCTCTTAGAGTCTGTAATATTATTTTCAAATGTGTTTTTTTTTCTTATTCATACTTTTAATAGATTAGAATATCATCGATAAAGATCAATACAAATTTGTCCAAATATTGATTGAATATATTGTTCATTAAACACATAAAAGTTGTTGGTGTTGTTATCACATGAAGTTGTAAAGGGTCATAGTTGTTTTTTGTTAATACCTAAGTCTATATCCTTGCCCCATCTCTCTCTCTCTCTTTTGTTGACCAGGTCCTAAAATATTTCCCTCCAACTGGTAAAGTCATTTTTCCCTCTTTGGGTAATGACTTGGTTTCCCTTGGTGTCTTACCTGAATAATTCTCAGCCTGAATCTTTCCTGTTTTTATCGAAGGATAAACACTCATCACCATTTTTGTTTCAATTATTCATCATTCTATTTTTATGAGCCCACAACAAGTTTTCCAAGTCTTTTTTTACATGGGCAAAAACCATGGGCACGGAGCGCAACATTCAAAGCAGTCCATTGTGGAATCGAATCAAGAAAACAAGCAGGTTCAGTTTTCAACGGTGGAGATCCCTTGTGAAGTTCAAATTAGCGGCCCTCAAGCATTCAAAATTATAATTTTTTGTGAATTTTAGAGCCATACAGAAGCCCCATAATTGAAGATCAAGCGTCACGTACCTTCCCCAGTGGATGAACACAATTTACTTTAGAGTTTGGGTTTCGGAATTTTTGGTGCTTCTCCTCTTGATTTTCTGCGAAGTGATTTTCCTGTAGCACACATATCTCTACCACACGTATATGCCATCATTGGACAGGGATTTATCTTTGTATCTCTTGGGCACTCCAGATGAATCTAGGTCAACGGATCCTCTGTCCTCTCGCACCCGAATACGTTGATCTCTGTAGCGTGTCTGTCTCCAATGGATGGTCATGATTTGCTTCACCATTTCGAGTTTCGGGAGTTTGGTCTCCTCTCTTTTTGGTTTCCTCCAGAGAACATTCCTGTGAAGTGCATGGATATATATTGTGTGTCCTCCCAGATCTAGTGGCTCATATATGCTTAAGACTCTGAATCTTCGACATTCTCACTTCTTCCTTATTTGAAAATTCCCGAAGTGCTTCTATTGCATATTTTAGTTTCGACGCATGGCGCTCATCTGTTAGAAACACGTGGCATACTTCTAGCGTTGACACATGGAACTCATTCCAGGCACCTTTGGGCATATCATCTACTTGTTTTCAAGTGGCGTGTGTCATCCTCCTTTCTGTGACACATCAACACAGTGATGTCAGGTCGACACATTAGCTTGAGGAAGTCATTCTCTGAGAAATATTCCTAATTAGCATCAAAGCTCCCTAGCACCAAAATTGGTGCCTTCCCCAAGAATAATTAAAGAGTTTCTACAGTTTGCAGGAGGAAAAGATTTAGTGGTGGTGCTAAAATAGGGAGACTGCCCAGATCTCATATCGTGACCAAACCAATGACCACACTCCATTTCGGGGTCGTGATGTCCTCAGATGTTAAAATATTTTTTGGGGAGAGCGATGTGGCGGAAGGAGGTGCATTTCAGGATCAAAAGTGGTATGGTTCCAAAATGCTTTCAACAACTCTGAATTCATGTGCTCATTCAACATCATACATAATCATAGAAAGTGGTCACCTCCTGGTTATCAGGCCTTGTATCGATCCCGAGGAGATATCACTTAATGGACAAAGTTTGGTAGTTGAAACCTCGGCTCAGTCCCTAAATAGAAATCATGGAGGGTCTAACCGTGGAGGCAGAGTTGTTAGGTCGAGGTACCCCTATGGATGATTTTTGCTACAGGCCCATGCTAATATGAGCATGCACAGTCTGACAAAAGGATTCCCAGACGAAAACCATTAAATGGGTCTCCATATCACACTCCAGGTAGTTGTGGAATGATAGGAGTATAAATAGATCAGTTCAATATTTTGTGAAGGGGGTCGAATGGTTGAGCATAGCTCCCTAATGCATAGTTTTTTATGTCATAATTGGTATCTAGATATGCATCAAACTTGAGACTTTCAAATTAAGAGAGGTCAACTTCTTTCATATCTTTGTGTAAACTATACTGAAACACTCGTGCATGGAAGATCTGGTCTAGGGTCGTAGCTGTATTGTAATGTAGATTTGATTATAATGTGGTTGTAACCTAATACACTATGTTTCCTTTGTTATATTATTTCCCCTTGTGTTGAAATTCTCATGCATGGAGGATCCAGATGATTTTTTGTAGTCGTATGATAATGTAGGTTTGATTATTGTGTTGTTGTGACATATTCCAATATCTGAAACTTCAGCTCAAGAGTGCTCTTGAGCCTGAGTTTTTCTTAACCGAGCTTCTTGAATGTCAAATTCTCATGGAATACTTGTCCACCTCTCTCACTAAGTCTTCCTTATAATCACCCGTAAACTCAAACCACTGACTGAAGTTAATGAGGACCTCATTTCCCTGTGCATTGCTTGTCCAATTTCTGTGTTAAAATCATTCTTGTACTGAGTTTTGTCCATTTTACCTCTACTCATAAAACCAACATCCAAAAAACATTATGATGGGTACTAGGATTATCCTCTTGAAATATGAGGGTGAATCTCAGTGTTAACATTCATGGCAGCATTTTCAGGGAACAAATTGAAGACATTTCCCTGGGATAGAACGACAAAGAAATTTTGATTCTGAATGTGCATCAAAAATCAATAACTTGAATATTTCAACTTCCACCTGGTAATTCCACTATTTCAGTTGTGGATACCAAAGGAAGACACACAAGGTATACTCCATAACTACCTCTGGAAACACCTGAAGTTGACCCAGAAAATATTATCAAAAAAGGAAAGACCTCTCAAGAAGGGATTTCAACTATTGTACCAGGTGATTCCGGTAATTTACATGATTCTTCTTTAAAAACTCCAGTAGTTGCATCTAATTCTCATTTTATACCATCTACTGGAGTTTCAAGAAGTTTAAATTTTGGAAGTTTCCCTATTGAATTCTCCCCTTCTAGGCCTCATTTAGAAGAAATTTTTGACACTCATGTCTCCCTTGAGATTGTAAAGTGGTTTAGACCCAAAATCTTAGAAGATTGTCCCACCTTGGTTTTTACTACTCCTCCTCTTGTCAAAGTTGTTGAATATAATGAGGAGGGAACTTATTTTCCCGTAAAACCCATACTATTCTCCTCCAATAATTAGTTGTTTCCCTTTTGTTGGACAAATGAGTGGGGGGGTGAATCATTTTTCCTCGTTATTAAAAAATTATGCTTATTTTAAACTCTTTACAGATCACTCAATGACAATCACAATAATGTAGAGAGGTAAGCAATAGAAAATTTGACATTAGTCACACATATGAAATATACAGAGACAAATATTTCCTAAGGAAACTCATAAAGGGTAAAAACCTCTTCTTATTGGTATGATAATTAATCTTTACATTATGTACATTATCATACATATGAGATCCAACTCATTGTGAGGCTACAACCTCTGTTTTGCAAGCTTCAACTTGCTGAGAGCACCAACTCTTTGTCTTCTCTAGCACCAACTAGAAGGAAGCACCAACTCCCTGAGTGTTCCAGCACCGACTGGATGGAAGCACCTACTTCCACTTACACAAGCACCAACTTGTTTGAGAGAACCAACTCTCTGGTTTCTCTATCACCCACTAGAAGGAAGCACCAACTCCCTGAGTGTTCCAGCACCAACTGGATGGAAGCACCAACTTCCAGTCACACAGGCACCAACTTGTATAACAGAGAACAACAGTTCTCCCTTGCACCACCCTGCCACCCTGGTTTCTCTGGCTGCAACCAGATGGAAGATACAACTCCCTGTGTTCAAGCACCCACTTGAACCTCTTAGGACAACAGTCCTCCCTAACTCCTCCCGACCACCCTGAAATATAAAACTTTGCTTTCTGTGAATTTATTACAGTGATTCAATAGTTTTCATTGGCTTACTAGGCTTATCATTGTTCTACTATGTTGTTATGCTCTCATGTGTTAGTGTCTCTCTGCCTGCATCTTCTTGCGCATTCTGATCTTCTACTTTTCTCTACAAGTACACCTCAGCCTTCTTTTATTGTCTTAGCTATGCATCTATGTTCTTTTCTTCTGCTTCTCTTTATGATCTACGTCTTATTTTGATTTTATGAATTATGCCTCTTCTATGTATTTCAGCTCTTTCCCACAGCATGCTATTTCCTGTGTGTAATTCTTCTCCAAAGCAGCATCCATCTCTTCTTTGTTCTTCGTACTTATACTATCTGTGCACCTTCTTCGTCTTCCATGCACAGTTCCTCTGCATGTGCTTCATTGTGCCACGGTTATACTCATTGGGTTGTTCATTGCCACTCCACTTTTGCTCTTCTTCTCTCGCTCAAGCCTTAAAAAAAAAAACTGCATCTCGCTTTTGTTTATGCCTCATATGTTACTCATCTATGAGTTTTATATCACACTGCGCATCCTGTAATTTTCCCTTCCTTACAGTTCAAATCCTTTTTCCTTCAGAAAATCCAACATTCCACATTCATTGCATTTACGTTTTATCCTATACCTCCTATTCAGTTAGACCTTGAATCTCCAAGAAAACGCATCAGCAACTGAATCGCCAATCGTCTAAGAACAATTATTTGGTTTTTCTAACTCAATCATAACTAATCGATTACCTGTGAGGTGAGACAATAACCCTTCGATCAAGATTCCAATTAACCAGCATCGTTAGATTAAATCCACAGGATTTCGCATTTATCTCATATGCCCACTAGCTGTGACCGAGCACTAAACAGAATTTGAATTTCGTGATTTCGCATCTCAGCATTCCTGTGATGAAGGGTCTTGACACTCCAAGTCATGATTAACGAGACTCTGAGATGGAGCTTAGCACCGCTATTTTCTTCACCTCATGTGACCACTGGCAGTGACCATAGGCTACGCCAAAAGGCACTTCATATTTCATGAACTTATGAGCTTCATCGAGCCTGATCAATGGTCGAGATCTCCAATGATTCGACGGTCCAGATCTCATCGTGATCTCGCATATCGTGATTCCTTTCATGAAGGGTCTCGATACTCCAATTTGCGAATGCCGAGATGGAGCTTAGAAATTACCTCCTTCCCTTAATCCTTCGACGATGTGACCTTGAGATATGACCACTTGCCAATCAAACGAGCACTTCGCTCCTTTTACTTTCCAGTCAGCGAAATGATGATCTTTTTCCATGTGTCCTATGGAACCAATGATCCATGACTGTCCTCAATGGATGGCCAGGATTCCTTCACAATTTTGGAGAGTTGGATGACTCTTGGTCTTATCCACCTTGTAGCTTCACCATATCTAACGGTTGTTGGTCCTTCGTAATTACTCCAGATCTGATGGCCCAGATCTTATCATGATTTCTCATATCGTGAATTGGGAGGTTAGACAACTTCCTTCCTTTGACCTTTTAGTTAGCAAAATGATGATCTGTGACCACGTGTCCTGGCCGAAGATGGACGACCCTTCTTCTTTCAGGATTTTGTAAGCCTACTTCACCTTGCACTTTAAAGAACGTGCAGGTTCTCCTAGATCCAATGACAGTCAGACCCCTTGCTCGGATTTAACGCCTGAGATCTATCCTCCATCTGCGTGTTCGACCTATCTAAATTTAGATCTGACAGTCATTGGGAATTCTCAATGGGATCCAATGATCATTGTTTCTTCTCCTTTGGAGCTTACACATCCTCCTGACTTGGAATAATTCTAAGTTGCAAAGGCCTCTACCTTTGATCTGTCTAAGATCCTGAGTATTCTATCTCTCTTGAGCTTTGGAAATGAGTTAACCTTGTCCTTGGTGCACACCTACGCACTACGTGTGACTCTATGCTAATCAACCTGTGCTTACGTTGTTCCTTTTTTTCCATTGTTGTACACTCTGATCTTGTCATCAATGACAAGCAAACTCTACCTGTAAACATGCCAAAAATCCCCCCTTTGGCATTGATGGAAACCTTGAACGACTCTGCTAATCTGTTTGGACCTCCAACTGTAGCATCCAGTCCGGACCACCCCTTTTCTCCCCCTTTGACATCAATGTCAAAGAAAACATGCTCCCCCTGAGTTGTTGCGGTATTTTTAGGAGGTATCAGATATTAAACCAGCACAAACTTCCCCTGACAATATGGACTCTCTTATTTGAGGCCTGCAGAATATTTGTATCTAAGCCAGAGTCTTCTCCTTCTGATTCTTGGACCTGTTCATATTCATCTTCAACTATGTCCTCTATAGCAGACTCATAACTGGATGACTCCCCCTGTCACTGTTCTCTTTCTGCTTTTGATTGTTCTCCTCCTTTGTTTCTAAAAAGATTAGCTTTCCCTGACAAGGTCTTTCCTCTTGTTATCTCTACAGAATGTCATGTATATAATTTTGTACATCAGAATGTTGCTTCTGTGAATTTCGTTGTCCTACTTGAAAACTACGCAATTATAGATTGTACTTTTTAAATAACCCTTGGATCTCCTCATTGATTCTAATCGATCTCTATTACTGCAATTTCATTTTTCTTCCATGATGCATACAATCCAAGGATTTTATGACCATATTCAATCATAAGAAAAAAATGTTACAACCACTCTCATACCTGCTTTTGTTTTTCACAGACGAAGGACCTGTATCAGGTTTCTTAGGAGTATTTATTTCTTCCTTGTTGTATCCAATACCAGATTTTTCATTTGTTGATCTCTGACTATCCAATATCTTATCTAGGGTCATGGAGCTATTTAAGAACTTGCTTTGGGTGTTTGACTTCTCAACCTTCAAAACTCCATCTTCCATCTTATGACATGATTCTTCTTCTACTTCTTCCATGGGATTGATGCTAACTGAACATTCTTTTATTGTATCTGTGTCTTCTTCTTTACTTTTAGGGTAGGATTCAATATCAACATCATTAATTGTCCTTATGCCTTTATTCACCACTTGTCCTAAGTTTACATTTACCTTACACTCTTTGAATGTGAACACCTCTTCACTGTCTCTATCACACTTTTGACTTGTACTGAGCAAATTATGTTTCAGACCATCCACAAGTAGAATGTATTGAGCATCTACTTTGTCATTACTCAAACTCAGCATCCCTCTATCCTTGATTTTACCTGGTTCATCATTTTCAAATATCACATTTCTTGTTTTTCTTTTACTTATGGACAGAAGCTTATCCACTGTCTATATTCCCGGAGGCATTTTGTTTTTGAGTTGAAAGTTCTAGACCACATTTTTCACTATATTTCCTTTTCCATGTGTTGGCCTTTCTATATAAGAACTTTATCCTTGGATCTGCTTTGTAATTCTTCAGATGGCAGTTTGCATCTTTGTGGCCAAAGTTGTGACAATTATAGCATTCAATCTCTTTGTTCAATAGGTCAAAGTTATTGTTGCAGCGTTGTCTACTCATTGACTATTTATTATTTCTTGACCTCCTCAGTTGCATGTATCTAAACTTAATTTGACAATTTTCAATCTAAGATGGTTTGTTACTTGGATGTATCATTCTTTGTTGTGGCAGATATTTATTCCTTGGAAATATTAATTTCTCATGTCTAAGTCTTAAGGAACAATTTACAGCTTTGTGACCAAAGTTAGAACAGTAGAAACAATATCCATAGAAAAATTCTTTGTACCTGTAAAATGGTTGTCTTCTTTGAGAAAATCGATTTCTTCCATGCTGATGATTTCCTTGATTAGGGAGTGTATTATTTTCTTGTTCTACAGATTCATTTCTGGCACCTTTTTCATTACTCCTCCTGGACGGTTGATTATCTTTCTTTGTTTCTGTAGGTTTGTTGTCATCATTGGTTGTAGATTTGACAAAGTTGATGAAGTATTTGTTGCTTGGATGACCACTACTTGATCCCTCTTCATAACCAAAACCTGTTTTCATCTTTGGATTCCTTTTCTGATTAAGAATGGTGGCTAATCCTTCTGAGGATTTGATACTTGACAGATTCTGATGATACAAGGCTTGAAACTTCTCCAACTCTTTCCTAGTTTTCACTACTTCTTCTTCCAGAGCTTTACATCTTGCCTTATTTTCTGATAATTGTTGTTTCAGAATGTCCTTGATTTTCTTTGCCTCTTCTAATTCCGCTTTTTGCAGGGCAAAGTCTTCATTAGGCTATTTACTGTCTTTCTCGAACTGTATCAACAATTATTTTTTCTTTCTGTTCTTAATTCTGAGTCTATCAATCTCTTCCAGTGTACTGATCAATTCTCCTTCCATATCAACCACAACTTCTTCTTCATTATCCTCACTTCATGTTATTTTATTATCATAATCCTCTTTGGCCATAAGCATGAAGTCATTTAGTTTATTTCCAATAGAAGATTCATTGTCTTCATCATCTGAAGGATTATCATCATTGTCTACACATAAACTTTACTTTCTATCAAATCTTTTGGATTTGTACTTCTCTTAACCTTAAGAGTTCTAGTCTTTCTTCTTGTGTGGAAACTTATTTTCAAAGTGACCTATCTTACCACAGTTAAAACATTTGAATGGAAGCTTGCCTTGATATTTTCCTGATCCTTTCTTTAACCTTCTCACAAATTTTGCCTCAATATCATTTAAATCTGAATCAATATTCTCGTCTGCTTTAAAAGATGATTCTCTAGTAATGGATTTATCTTTGTTAATTCTGATTTCATATGTAGGTATATTTCCTAGGAGTTGATCAATGGACAAAGTTTTAAGATCATTTAGTTCTTCTATTGCAGAGACTTTTGGATTAAATTTATCAAGCAAAGATCTTAAAATCTTCTGAACTAAAATTGATTCTTCAATCTTCTCACCAACATCCTTCATGCCATTCACAAGTTCTTCAACTCTTAAAAAATACTTGCTAACTATTTCATCTTCATTCATCTTTATTTGTTAAAACTTCAACCTAAGTTTTTGAAGTTTAGCATCTTTTACTTTCTCATTTCCTTCATAGTTGCTAATGAGTTTGTACCACATTTATTTGGTAGTTTGAAGAAGTATCACCTTTACAAAATCAACTTCTGCAAGTCCATTCAAGATAGCATTCATTCCCTTAGCATTAAATATAAATTCTAACTTATCATCCTTGGAAGCTAGCACAACAGGCTTTATGTATCCAATCTCTACTACATCCCAAACATCAGCACCTAAGGCCATTAGGTATGTTCTCATTCTAACCTTCCAGAAGGAAAAATTTGTTCCATCAAACAAAAGAGGCTTAGTGACTGAAGTCCCTTCATGACTTGTCATCTTCAAGATTACAAATATACCTTTAGATAAAAGGAACCACCTCTGATACCAATTGTTGGACAACTAAGAGGGGGGGGGTGAACTAGTTGTCCTAGTGCTTAAGCAATTATGATGATTTTAAACTTTTTATAGAGAACTCAATGACAATCACAATAATGCAGAGAGGTAATCAATAGAAAATTCGACATCATTCACACATATGAAATATACAGAGACAGATATTTCCTGAGGAAACCCATAAAGGGTAAAAACCTCTTCTTCTTGGTATGATAAGTAATCTTTACATTGTGTACATTATCATACATATGAGCTCCAACTCATTGTGAGGCTAAAACCTCTGTTTTGCAAGATGAAACTTGCTGAGAGCACCAACTCTCTATTTTCTCTAGCACCAACTAGAAGGAAGCACCAACTCCTTAAGTGTTCCATCACTGACTGGATGGAAGCACCTACATCCACTTATACAAGCACCAACTTGTTTGAGAGCACCAACTCTCTAGTTTCTCTAGCACCCACTAGAAGGAAGCACCAACTGGATGGAAGCACCAACTTCCAGTCACACAGGCACCAACCTGTATAATAGAGAACAATAGTTCTACCTTGCACCACCTTGCCAGCCTGATTTCTCTAGCTGCAACCAGATGGAAGCTACAAATCCCTGTGTTCAAGCACCCACTTGAACCTTTGAGGACAACAATCCTCCCTAGAACCTCTCGACCACCCTGAAATATTAAACTTTGCTTTCTGTGAATTTATTACAGTGATTCAATATTTTTCATTTGCTTACTAGGCTTATCACTATTCTACTATGCTTCTCTGCTCTCTTGTATCAGTGTCTCTCTGCCTGCATCTTCTTGTGGTTTCTAATCTTCTGCTTTTATCCACAAGTCCAGCTCATCCTTCTTTTACTGTCTCAGCTATGCATCTATGTTCTTTTCTTCTGCTATTCTTTATGCTCTATGTCTTATTTTGATTCTATGAATTATGCCTCTTCTGTGTATTTCATCTCCTGCCCACAACATGTTATTTCCCGTGTGTAATTCCTCTCCAAAACATCATCCATATCTTCTTTGTTCTGCGTATTTATACTATCTATGCACCTTCTTCGTCCTCCATGCACAGTGCCTCTACATGCTCTTCACCATGCCATGGTTCTGTTGATCGAGTTGTTCACCGCCACTCCACTTTTTCTCTGCTTCGCTCACTCAAGCCGCAAAAATAAAAAACTGCATCTCGCTTCTGTCTATGCCTCATCTGTTACTCATCTCTGAGTTTTATCTCACACTACGCATCCTGTAATTTTCCCTTCCTTACGATTCGACTCTTTTTTCTTAAGAACAACCAACATTCCACAGTCATTGTGTTTCCCTTTTATCCTTTACCTCTTATTCAGTTACACCTTGAATCTCCAAGAAAATGCATCAGCAACTAAATCACCAACTGTCTAAGAACCATGATTAAGTTCTTCTAACTGAAATGTAACTGATCAATTACCTATGAGGTGAGACAATAACCCTTTGATCAAGATTCCAATTAACCAACACTATTGGATTAAATCCGTTGGATTTTGTGTTTATCTCATATGCCCACTAGCTGTGACCGAGCACTAAACAGAATTTGAATTTTTTGATTTCACATCTCAGCATTCCTATGATGAAGGGTATCGACACTCCAAGTCGCGATCACCGAGACTCCGAGATGGAGCTTAGCACCGCTATTTTCTTCCCCTCACGTGACCACTGCCAGTGACCACAAGCTACACCAAAAGTTGCTTTGTATTTCATGAAATTATGAAATTCATCAAACCTGATCAATGGTCAAGATATCCAATGATCCGATGGTCCAGATCTCATCGCGATCTCACATATCACGATTCCTTTGATTAAGGGTCTTGATACTCCAAGTTGTGAATGCCGAGATGGAGCTTAGCAATTAGCTCCTTCTCTTAATCCTTCGATGATGTGGCCATGAGATATGACCACTCGCCAATCAAACGAGAACTTCACTCCTTTGACTTTCCAGTCAATGAAACAATGATATTTTTCCATGTGTCCTATGGAACCAACAATCCATGATTGTCCTCGATGGATGGACAGGATTCCTTCATAGTTTTGGAGAGTTTGATGACTCTTGGTCTTATCCGCCTTGCAGCTTCACCATATCTAACGGTTGTTGGTCCTTCGTAATTACTCCAGATCTGAAGACCCATATCTTATCATGATTTTGCATATCATGAGTTGGGAGGTTAGAGAACTTCCTTCCTTTGACCTTTTAGTTAGAGAAATGATGATCTGTGACCACATTTCCTTTCCGAAGATGGATGATCCTCCTTCTTTCAAGATTTTGTAAGACCTCTTCACCTTGCACTTTAAAGAACATGCAGGTTCTCCTGGATCCAACGACAGTCGGACCCCATGCTCATATATTATGCCCAAGATCTGTCCTCCATCTACGAGATCGACCTATCTGAATTTAGATATGACAGTCATCGGAAATTATTAATGGTATCCAATGATCATTGTCGCTTCTCCTCCCGAGCTTACACATCCTCTTGACTTGGAATAATTTCTAAGTGTCAAAGGCCTTGACCTATGATCCATCTAAGATCCTGAGTACACTATCTCTCTTGAGCTTTGGCAATGAGTTAACCTCGTCCCTCGTGCACACTTATGCACTGCATGTGAATCTACGCTAATCCTCCTGAGCTTACATTGTTCCTATTTTTCCATTGTTGCACACTCTGATATTTCCATCAATGACAAGCACACTTTGTCTGTAAACATGCCAACACCTTTTCCCCTATAAACACAACTCTAGTCCCACCTGTCCAAACTCCATATCCCCCTTGTTCTCCTACAATTCGCATTCCAATGGCAGGTGATAATCTTCCTAGAAATAGAATGGATTCCATAGTGGTTGCTCGGTATGCCCCTCCTGTTTTACCTTAGCCTATGAATCCCCTCCCAGTTGGATATTACCTCAAGTACATGCCCAAGTTTACAGGGGAGGAGGACATAACTACAGAAGAACACCTATCATCTTTTTATAGTTATGCAGATAATCTTAATATTGAAAATGAATATGTATGGTTGAGAGTTTTTTTACAGAGCCTTGATGGTGAGGCCAAAAAATAGTTTAGGGTCTTGACTCCTGGATATATTGATGGGATTCAAGCTCTAGATGATTCATTTTCAGACATTGGGGGGATAAAAATGACTTCCTTTATTATATTACAGAGTTTGGATCACTTAAGAGAGAGGAGGGGGAATCTGTTTCAGATTTCTCAAAGAGATTTAATAAGATGTATAATAAGATCCCCAATGAGATTAATTCTACTGAAACATCTTCCAAAATAACTTATTCTAGTCCTTTTGCCCCTGATTTTTTCCTCATGTTAAGAGAGAGAAGAGCTACCTCCTTGTCTCATATGCAAGATGCAGTCGTTGAAGTAGAATCCAATATATTGGTAGTTGGTAAGCTTAGGAGTAAGGTTGATAGAGACGGGAGAAAATGTAGGGATGAATCTTCAATATCTGGTTCCTCTTCCCACCCTCAATTTGATGAGTTAACAAAACTGGTAAAATCAATTTCTGCAAAAAAAGGAGAAATTAAAATTTGAGGGGAAACATGGCCATAGGAATGCCCAAAACACTGACAATAGGGGTAATTTCAGGAGACCAAATAATTCCCCTTAGATCATCCAGAGAGATCAAAGAAATAGGGATAGGTATGATAAAAAAATCCAAGCCCCTCTCCAAAATAACCTGCTTACTGATGAAGATGGAGAGGAATAAGAATCTGATCTTGAACTCCATTGTGTTGGTGACACCTCTTCATCTCCTAATTTAACTCAATCTTCATATGAAGAGTCTCTAATGGACAATCAAATTAATGAGCTGAGAAAAGGAGAAAGGACTAGTGATGGGATGAATAGGTACAACCTCAGGTCCAAGAAGAAGGAAGGAAAGCCCGATATTCCTGATCAGCCTACTAGAGTAGATAATCCTGCTAATAATATGGCAGCTAGCAACAAAGAAAAAGAGGCACAAAACCCCCAAGCAGTGGTTAATATCCCTATCCCAGAAGCAAAGGATATTATGAAGCCTCCCTCCTCGTTTGTCTTTGAGAATGAAATTCAAACTATTAAAATTCATTTACCTTTCTTGGAGCTATTTAAAAATGAGGATTTCAAAGGGTACCTCTCCAAAGTGCGGAAGTCTGAGCCTTCATATTATTTCATGGATTCAGTCAACCTCCAAGATGAAAAGTCTATTTTCATACTGGGACCTTTGGTGGAGGATAGAGATGACTCTTCCCCTCCGTTATATACCTCATTGAACATCCACGATAAGGTGTTTCACAACTTCTTGATGGATTCAGGGGCATCTCACAATCTCATGCCTAAGATTGTCATGGAGGAGCTCAAATTGGAGGTTAAAAAAACTTACCATGACCTATACTCATTTGATTCCAAGAAGGTGAAGTGCCTCAGGGTTATCAAAGACTTGGATGTCTCCTTGTTCTAGTTTCTAATGAAAAGTGTGGTCATGGATATTGTGGTGGATGATGTCCCCCTAAGTTTGGGATTCTATTGTCTAAATCTTGGATTAAAATACTGGGGGGAACATTGCATATGTCTCTTTCATATGCCACCATTCCTTTGTTTGGGGGAGAGAATAGGAGACTTTATAGGGAAGCACAACTTGCTTACATTATCATTGATGAAGAAAATCTGACCAACCACCTCATTTTTGCAGTAGACATTGATCTAGGAACCAGTAAGTTACAAATCATTGATGGAACTCAAGCACCTATTGGAATCATAAAGTATCCCATCACATTGTGTGAATACCCTCATTCCAATATATTTGTTTTAATTTTATTTTTTATGGAGCCTCTTCCAAGGAAAGTGTTGGGGCTGGGGTAGTTTTCATTTCCCTTACTCAAGAGACCATATCTATGTATTTTAAGCTTGAATTTGAAACAACAAACAATGTAGCAGAATATGAGGCTCTTGTTTTGGGTTTGAGAGATGCCAAATACATGAATATTGAAGAACTAGAAGTGTTTGGAAATGTTGAGTTGATTTTTCAACAAGTTAGAAATCGGTATTGGGCTAAGCACCCCAGGTTAAGGGCCTACAAAAATGAAGTCTCGGATATGATTGATAGTTTCTTCTTGGATTTTAATATCTGATTTGTTCCAAGAGAGGAGAACACTATGGTAGATTCCTTGTTTCTTTCAGCAAGTAATTTCAAGGTCCCTTTACCCCCGAAGCTCAAGTTTGAGGTGGAAGTAAAATACAGACCTTCTATTCCTAACAATGTCAAACATTGGAAGGTTTTTGAGAATGATCTTGAGATAAAAATATTTCTTGAGACCGTGGATGAATTTTTTGATTTACATATTGACCAAGATTAGGACACTGAAGAAATCCCTCATGCTGATGTTTTTCTGAATAAAATTGTTGACCATCATATTGTTCAGTTGCCTAGTAACCATATTCCAAAGGGAATACTCCCTTTGGAGAGATTGTTTGAAAAGAATGATGTTGATGTAAAGGTTAAGGGTTCGACTGAAAATGATGATGTGACTAAATGCAATTTGGGAGCAGAGGAAGACCCAAAGTATGTCAAATTTTCTAGCAGTTTGTCAAAGGAAAAGAGGGCCGAGTATGTCGATATTTTGAAGGAGTTTACGGATTTTTTTTCCTGGAAATATGAATATTTAAGGACATATGACACAAACATCATGGAACACAAGAT
Source organism: Picea engelmannii (assembly GCA_009831015.1). Lineage (NCBI taxonomy): Eukaryota > Viridiplantae > Streptophyta > Pinopsida > Pinales > Pinaceae > Picea > Picea engelmannii. Next base: position 851,082 of record ML779439.1, on the reverse strand, counting down.
CCCTTTGAAAGAGGAGGCCAAACCTTTTAGGAAAAAACTCATACAGATAAACCCCATGTTGCTTCCTATCATGGAAAGGGAAGTGAAGAAGTTGTTAGATGCCCAGATCATCATTCCTTTGAGATATTTAGAATGGGTGCCTCACTTGGCTCCTGTGAGGAAGAAAAATGGGGAAATTGTATTGTGTTTTGATTTCATAAATTTGAACAGGAGCTCCGAAAAGGATAACTACCCCTTGCCAAATATGGAGCACATTCTGCAGAGAGTGACTAGTTCATCCAGGATGTCTATGATTGATGGCTTCTATGGCTACAATCAGATCTCTATCCTTCCTAAATATAGAGAGAAGACAACTTTCACTACCCCTATGGGCACATTCATGTATGCTAAAATTCCCTTTGGATTGATGAATGTAGGAGAAACCTTCTAGCGAGCCATGGCCATTGTCTTCATTGGGGAAAGGGACAAATTTGTAGTCATCTATATGGATTGCATTGAAGTATTCTCAAGGTCTGATAAAGAGCATTTTCATCATTTGAAGAAAGTCTTCTTGAAGTGAAGAAGGTTCGGTGTCTCCCTGTGTCCTAAGAAATCCTTGTTTTCTATGGAAGAGGGTAAATTATTGGGGCATATTGTGTCAGAAGAAGGAGTAATAATTGATCCAAGAAGAGTATAGGCCATCCAAGAATTATCTTTTCCCAGATCTAAGAAAGAGGTTCAGTCGTTTTTGGGTAAAATCAAGTTTCTGAGGAGGTTCATTTCTAGTTTTGTTGAGTTGGTTAAGCACATTAAATCCATGCTTAGAAAGGGAAATGAAGTCAAATGGACTGCTGAGTCCAGAAATAATTTTGAACAAATCAAAAGGGCTTTGATTGAAGCACCTATGCTCATCATCCCTGACTATTCTAAGGAATTTCTGATTTTTTCTTTTGCCTCATCTGATACACTGGCTATTGTTTTGTTACAGAAAACTATAGAGGGGTTAAAGAAGCCTATTTCCTTTTTCAGCAGAGCATTGAGGAAAGCAGAAATAAGATATGATATCATGGAGAAGAAGGCATACACTTTGGTGAAATCCCTCAAGATTTTCAAAATCTATGTTTTTCATTCAAAGATTATTGCATATGTCCCCTCAGCCTAAGTGAAAGAGATATTGATCCAACATGATATAGATGGGAAGAGAAGAAAATAGATTGCAAAAATTTTGGAATTTTATATTGAAATAAAGCCCATTTAATTGGTAAAAGGCCAAGGTTTAGCTAGATTGTTCACTAATTCAAACTGCAAGGCTTTAGGGGTTAATTTCATGAACATAAACTCAGAAAATCAACAAGCTGAGATTGCTGATAAAGACTCTCCTATCAACCCCAACTTGATAGAATGCACTTGGTATAAAGACCTCACATATTTTCTATAGAAGGGATCTGGTGCTCAAGTGGGATGCCCCCAAGAAAGACAAAGGAAAACATGGTAAATTTGAAGCCTTATGGATTGGTCCCTTCAAGATTTTTGAAGCATTTTCAAATAAAACCTATAAGTTGTAGATCTTGGAGGATTCCAAGGGTTTTGGTGGCCCTATCAATGGACACTTTCTGAAGAAATATTTTGTTTAAGCCATGATTGGCTTTCCACCATTGTAATTACCACTTCCTTTTTATTTCTGTTTTGAATAAGAGACTCCATGACCCAAAATCTAAGGCACTGAAACTACACATTCTTGGAAGCTCACAGGGAGCATGTCATCCCCTGTGGAATCAATGTTATAACATGAAGTTGTCAAGGTTCCTAGGTTTTTTTTGTTAATACCTAAGTCTATATCCTTTCCCCATATCTCTCTCTCTCTTTCACGGACCAGGTCCTAAAATATTTCCCTCTGACTGGTAAATTTGTTTTTCCCTCTTTGTTAAATGACTTGGTTTCCCTTGGTGTCTTACCTGAATAAGTCTCGGCCCGAAGATTTCCTATTTTTCCCGAAGGATGAACACTCGCCACCATTTTTGTTTCAATTACTGGTCATTCTATCTTTCTGATCCCACAACAAGTTTTCCAAGTCTTTGTTTACATAGGAAACAACCATGGGCATAAACTACAGCATTCAAAGCAGTTCATTGTGGACTCAAATCAAGCAAACAAGCGGGTTCAATTTTCAGTGACATAGATCCCCTATGAAGTTCAGATTAGTGTCCCTCAGGAATTCAGAATTATAAATTTCAATGATGTTTAGGTCCAGACAGAAGCCCCATAATTGAATATCAAGTGTTGTGTACCATTCCCCAGCAGACGAGAACAATTTACTTCGGAGTTCAAGTTTTGAAATTTTTGGTGCTTCTCCTCTCGATTTTCTCTGAAGTGCTTTTCCCGGAGTGCACATATCTGTGTCATGCATCTATGCCATCAACGACTAGGGATTCAGCTGAGTATCTCTTAGGCACTCTGGATGACTCTCGGCCAATGACTCCTCCGTCCTCTCACTCTCGAATACGTGGATGTCTGTCGTGTGTCTGTATCCAATTGACGATCATGATTTTCTTTGCCATTTTGGGTTTCAGGAGTTTGGGTTCGTCTCTTTTTGGTTTCCTCCGGAGCACATTCCCGCAGAGTGCATGGATCTCTGTTGCATGTCCTCCCAAATCGAGTGGCTCAAATCTTCTCTAGACTCCAGAGCTTCAACATTCTCACTTCTTCCTTATTTGAAAATTCCTGAAGTTCTTCTACTGTGAGTTTTAGTTCTGATCCATTGCACTCATTTGTTAGAGACACGTGGCATCCATCTAGTTCTGACACATGGAACTCATTTAAGGCACCTTTGGGCATATCATCTTCTTATTTTCAAGTGATGTGTGTCATCCTCCTTTCCGTGACACATCAACATAGTGACGTCAGGTCACCACGTTAGCTTCATGAAGTCGTTCTCTGAGAAATATTCTTAATCAGCATCAAATCTCTCTAGCACCAAAATTGTTTCCTTCCCTAAGAATAATTAAAGAGTTTCTACAGTTGGTAGGAGGGAAAAGATTTAGCGGTGGAATTAAACAGATGGATTTCCCATATATCAGATGACAACCAGACCAATGGTCGCACTCCATTTCAGGGTTGTAACATGCTCGGATGTTAAAATCTTTGAGTGGGCTGAAATCTAAACTGCGGTTTTTTGGGAGAGCAACGTGGCAGAAGGTGGTGCATTTCAGGCTCAAAATCAGTATGGTTACAAACTTCTTTCAACAACTCCAAATTCATGTGCTCATTCAATGTCATACCTGATCGCAACAAGTGGCCTCCCCCTGGTTATCAGGCCTTGTCTCGATCCTGAGGAGACATCAGTTAATGGAAACAGATCAATAGTTGAAACCTAGGATCAGTGCATAAATAAAACGCATGGAGGGTCTGACTATCGAGATAGAACTTTCAGCTCGAGGTACACCTATGGACAATTTTTCCTAAAGGCCCATGTTGATCTGAGCACACACAGTCTCACAGAAAGATGCACAGATGTAAAGCCTTGAATGGGTGGCCAGATCACACTCCAAGTAGTTGTGGACTGATCAGAGTATAAATAGATCAGTTCAATATTTTGTTAAGGGGGTCGAATGGTTGATCCAAGCTCCCTACTGTGTAATTTTTTATGCCATAATTTTTCTCTGGCTATGTATCAAACTTGATACTTTCGCATTAATAGAAGTCAAATTCTTTCATATCTTTGTGTAAATTGTACTGAAACACTCAGGCATGGAGGATGCAATCAAGGGTCATGGATGTATTTTAATGTAGGTTTGAATATAATGTTGTTGTAACTTGTTCCATTACTTTTCCTTTGTCATCATATTTCCCCTTATGCTAAAATGCTTGTGCATGGAGGATCGAGATGAGTTTTTGCAGTTGTATGATAATTTAGGTTTGATTATTGTGTTGATGTGACATATTTTAGTATCTGAAACTTAAGCTCAGGAGTGCTCTTGAGCCTGCATTTTTCTTCACCGAGCTGCTTGAAGGTTGGATTCTCATAGAAAACTTGTCCACCTCTCTCACTAAGTCTTCCTTCTAATCACCCTTAAACTCAAACCACCGACTGAAGTAAATGAGTACCTCATTTCCCTGTGCATTGCCTGTCCAGTTTCTGGGTTAAAATCATTCTTGTGCTAAGTTTTTTCCATTTGATCTCCATTCATAAAACCAACATCCACCAAAGATTATGATGGGTACTGGGATTATCCTCTTGCAATCTAAGGGTGCCTCTCAGTGCTAACATTCATGGTATGCGGAGGAAGGGTACACGTCGCTTCATCTTCAAGACTAGGGCTTATGTTTGGCCCTAAACTTCACGCAACCTTATAATTTTGAATTCTCGAGGGCCGCTAATTTGAACTTCAGAGGGGATCTCCACTGCTGAAAACTGAACCTACTTGTTTTCTTGATTCGATTCCCCAATCGACCACTTTGAATGCTACATTGTGTGCCCATGGTTGCTTCCTGTGTAAATAAAGACTTGGACAACTTGTTGTGGGCTCCGAAAAACAGAATGACCAGTAATTGAAACAAAAATGGTGACGAGTGTTCATCCTTCAAGAAAAAAAGGAAAGCTTCAGGACGAGACTTATTCAGGTAAGACACCAAGGGAAACCAGGTCATTAAAGAAAGAGGGAAAAATGACTTTACCAGTTGGAGGGAAATATTTTAGGACCTGGTCTATGAAAGAGAGAGAGAGAGATGAGGCAAGGATACAGACTTAGGTATTAACAATAAACACTTATGACCCTTGAAAACTTCCTGTGATAACAGGTGCATTGTTAAGTCCAAATGGGATTAATACAAATGTGTAATGTCCATAACGTGTCCTAAAAGTTTTTTTTATTTTTGTCTTCATCTTTTATTCTGATTTGATGATAACCAGATCTTAAATCCGGTTTAGAGAATATTTTGGTTGGACTTCGACTTGATCAAATAAGTCATTAACATGGGTAGAGGGTGTTTATTTTTAATCGTCATTTTATTCAATTGAAAATAGTCAATACATAATCTTAGTGTTTCATCTTTATTTTTGACAAATAATATTGGTGCTCCACATGGAGAGACACTTGGTCTGATATATTATTTATCTAAAAGTTCCTGCAATTGAATTTTTAATTTTTTTAACTTAGGGACACTCATCATGTAAGGTGCTTGTGACATTGGTACAGATCCAAGTAGTAGATAAATCGAGAAGTCTTTTTCTCTCCTTGGATATAATTCTAGTATTTTTTCTATGAATACATCCCCAAATCCCCGAAGAACTGCAAATTCCTTTAAACTTGGTTTTTTTTCTTTCTCTAGTAGATTTGTTACTTGGATAGCATATATTTTGTAGCCTTTACTAATTCACTTTTTAAATTGCATTGTTGATATTTCTCTGACAGAAATTGGTTTACTAATTCCTTGCATTGTTCTTGATATTCCATTTTCATCTTTGTATACGAATTATTTTTCATAACAATTTAATTTAACTTTCTTCTTTTCTAACTAGTCCATACCAATAAGTATGTCATGTGATCGTAAGGGTAATACAAGTTTAGCTTTGTATCCTGACCATTTACATTCAAATCACAATCAAGAATGCGTTATGTTATTTTTCTTTCTGTGTTTATTGTTAATTGTACTAACCAGGATTTAGTATTCTTTGTCTTCTTCAGCTTGTTTGAGTCTACCAAAGTTGGGGTAACATAACTTAAAATATTTCATGGGGCTATTAAAATAGACACTTTTCTGTCATGAATTTTACCTTCAATCTCCACAATAATGGATTGATGATATCTGTTTTTTCCATCCAAAGTTGTCTTGATTCTATGAATACTTTTGCCATTATCTCCAGCTGTCAAATATTTTTGTATGCTCTGAATAGTCTTGTTTGCATCATTTCTATAAGGTCAGTTAATCAATAAATCCAGTTCACCACATCCCCAACATTTCAATGGTTCTCTAGGATTATCATTTGTTTTTTTGAATCCCAAATTAACTGACTTTATTCCTTGCACTTGGGGTTAGTTTCTGTATGAGTTATGTTCTTGATGTCCTTTATACATATTTCAAAAAGGGTCTGGTTTAGAACCTCTTTTCCCTTGATTTAGTTTCTCTTTCTTATTTTCTCTCCATGCTTTTGAATTTTCAAATCGTTGTTTGTATTGATCATAGCATAATATTGTTTTTTGCAATACTTCATTCAAGGTTTTTGGGTTATCAAACTCTATTATGTCCTTATATGGCTAAGATAAATAACTTAGAAGCCTTTAAAATTTTACCTTTTCATCTTTAATATAAGGAACAAACCTCGGAAATTCCATAAATTTAGTAATTAGATCCTCCATGGACATATGTCCTAACTTCATCTCATAGAAATCTTTGGTTTTTCTCTCATAATAACTTTTAGATAAGTATTATTTCTTAAATTACTTCTTAAAATCTGTCTATTCCATTTTCTTTTCCTTTAGTCCTTTGGCTAGTTTTAATTCTTGCCACCATATATTGGCTTTACCTTTCAGATTGTAGATAGTCATCCTTACTTTCATATTACTAGAGTAATTGTAAATATAGAAGTATTTATTTATGTCAAGTAGTCAAGCTTCTTCCTCTTCACCAGTTCTGGATTCAACATTAAATGTTGAATGTTTGATTTTATTAAATTCTCCATCTAAATGGTCCATCTATTTTCTTTTTATTATTGTAGATGCTTTGTTTTTAGTCATATGTGTGTCATTAGAAGAGTTGTTTTATTTTTTTGTTCCATGGCTAGAATCCTTTGAGTATTTTTTACTAACTTCTTCATCCACTTCATTATCCTTTGGGATCTTTTTCATTGCTATTCTTCGTAACAACATCTCATTTATTTCTTGTTAATCTTCATGTGCTTTCTTTAGTTTTTCATTATCAGTTTTGAATACTTGTAATTCCACAATAATATTCCTCATTGTTTCCAACACCTGGGTTGTTGAAATACTCTTGTTGTGGTGTTATGGGTTTCCAGGAAGTTCTTGAGTATTAATACCTTCAGGTCTTCCTTCTTATCCATTTTGTGCTGACATAGTTACAAATTTTTTGACACAATCTCTTTGTAACAAATGAAAAACAAATTGTTTATTAGATTTTTTATTGAACATAATATTTTTTTCATGGTGATTCCCTTAGGTCTAAGTTCTATAACCTACAACTCCGATACAATATGTAATAAACCCCAACAATTCCTTAAATTTATAATTTTATCTTCTTTTCTTTTACAATATTTTCTTTTGAAGATAAATCTTATTAGTATCATTAACATATGTCTGTACCAAATTCGATTTCTCTATTTTTCCTCTTATATCATCGTTTTATTCTTTGACTCTTTGACTCACATATTATAATGGTCTGAAACGTTTTGTCTTACCTTTGTAACTAACATTGTCTTATTAATCCAAGAAATTTTGGTCTTTATTCTAATGGCTAAATTTTAATAGACCACACAACTTCATATATGTATAGTAATTATTTAACAATTGTTACTTTCATTATTAAAGAGTTTTTATTTTCAAGGTCAAACTTATGGCCCAAACTAATCGTGGCAAAGTAACAAGCTTTTCCCACGTCCTCCTATCTTATTGATATACCATGGTCTGGTTGGAAAACAAGGGCATATTACCTTGTCTGATTAGCGCTATGATTTTCAAGTATTTTAATATAAGTGAGTAAGTATGGATTTGAAAATTCTAAGGTACAATTCCATACAGAACTGGAAAGACTCCATTTTTACGTCTCTTCCTTGTTTTTTGAAGTGGTCCTCTGACCTTTTAATGCGAATTGATATTTTTGGTAGTACGCACGACTCCTCATGCATATAGGACAAACTTGCAGATCATATACCAACCATATGATCCCATGTCCTCATTTTCACATGGCATGACTGACTTGAAATTTACCACCCTCTCTGTGTAAGTTTTGGTTATAGGCTCGAGCAGTCTTAGGAAGGTGTGAAATGCAAGGGTTTATTTTCCATATCATGGGTTTCATTTCTATCTCGCTCAGTAATGTGGAAAGGAAATCGTTATGTAACCATATTGTCTTTTATTCATCTACAAAAGAAACAAGATTGGTAATAGTTCATTATGTTGCAATACATTTTCTTCTCTTGTATTTTAGACTCGTCAAAGAATTTTGGGCTTACATAAATGCTTTGTCGAACTCCAGAACTCTCACGTAAGAAGCTATAACCAAATATATTTACTCTCTCACGGTCGGCATGAGGATAACTCTATATTAGTTTCTTAAGAATGAAGAATTGAGTACATTATTCAGAGACTTGGGTGGGATAGCAATAACTTGTATTCACACTTTTTAATTTATTTCAAACTCGAGGGTTAACCAGTAATTCAAATTTTATTCAACATGTATATATGTGTGTGTCTAGAGCTACTTAGCACTGGGAGTTCGAATTTACTTTGTTTATGCAGCGATTGTAGTATTTATTTATAAAGTTATACCATTGTGTGGTAGGGATTTAATATATCGACCTAATATAGCCTTTTCCATTGGTCCAAGGAATATAAATATTTCATTTTTAAAACATTAGGATCCAGGTCAAGGTTCCAAAAGAAAAATGTAAATTTCATTTTGGCTTAGAACATGAAGAATTTAGTTGTCCACTAAGGTCACAACTCTGGGTATACTATAGCTTAGTATCTTTGATCTCTGTAAATATACATATGCATAATTAATTTTCTTCTCTCCAATCATCCGAAAAATATTGAAGGGTACTCAATTTTTTTGTAGCCTTTGATATCACTTTTTGATGGTAATGTTCAACTTTAGTTATCTACGACATGTGACATCCCAAAAAATAAAGTATTTTTGAAATTTAAATTTGCTGGAAATTTATTCCATTTTTAGTAAATTCGAATTTAGAAATTTTTTGCCATTTATGGAATTTTCGAATTCCGAATTTGATAATTGTAATTAATTATTATCACTATGTTGAATTTGACAAATAGAACAACAATGTTAAATTTAACTGACCATGACTCCATGAGTGGGGAACATGTTGGAACTACCTCTAGACTGATTGTTACAAGTGGAAAATCAGTGATTTGGCCATTGGCAACCCCTGAAAATCAGGGATTTAGAAAGCTGCGAAAATTCCCAAGGGAGGGAAAAAGACCTAAGCAAATTGATAAATAGCATATGTGAGGAGGCAGGACGTTGCGAAGTATGCTAGGAAAGAAACTATTGATTTTTACTTGCTATTATGAACACTACTCAGTGAGTGTGAGGCAAGAGGAATCTACTAGAATTGAAAGACATAGCTCAGGAGGAGTTCCTAGTTCGCTCTAATGGATTCATGGTCAGGCTAGGGGGTGAATCAGGCAAGTGATTTTGGCTACCTATTCTACGGTTGGGAGGAACGTGACTGTTCCCTTTGTCGTTCTGTGAATTGGTTCAGATATGTTAGATTCCTCCTTTTTTACTTGAATGATTTTGGGTAATCTGATATTATGCATTTGTTGGTGTTACGCTGAAATAATTTCCATGGATGATATCTGTTTTTTTGTTGTTGTATGAAGTTACAGTCAAAAGTTAAATCTTTAGGCAAAATTACCTATGTACACTTGAACTTGAAAGAACAGATTTATCTACAGGAGTACATTCATTTCTGTAACCGAAATATTAGGAAGATCTATCCATAAATATTTGGAGTTGAGCAATTATGTATACATGTTACATATCAACTTATATATATATATATATAGATAGATAGATATAGATATAGATATAGATATAGATATGATTACAGTTTATTATCTGTTGTAGGAACGATTGTATCTATATGGTTTATGTAGGTCATATATTGGATAATCACTTATTCTACTAAGGAATATACTTATATTACTACTATATTGTGACTCATTGTCATCACAGGTTCCACGTACAAGTGTATGGGTTTATAAACAACACATATTGTTTGTAGTGGTAATAGATTTGAATCTGGACAGTGAACTATTTTACAAAACCACGGTGTTTTTGTCGTGCTTAGGATAGATCTATTTTGCTCGAAGCATTAAATTTATCATGCAAATTTCGAAACTTCAAGTCCTCGAAAATCTTCTACCTGTCATAAGATCATCATGAGCCATACGACTTTAATGGTTCATTTCTGTAATGGATTTTCAAACCTATGTAAACATTTGTAGGAAACTCGAATGAATTTTCAGAAGTATTATATCATTTTTTAACTATACATATTTAAAGGCCTTATTAATTTAATAAGGGGTTTACGAAGTATCAAACAAACTTATCACTGCAATTATGAATATATACATGTAAATGTTCATTCAGTAATCATTATAACGAATGGCATAGAATTAGTAGCATACAATTGTAAAGGATTATGCCAAAGTGAAAACACAGAGACATCATTCATGTTACACTGATAGATTCCAGACTCTTCTCAATACACAAGGCTTAAGATTTCAGTTGCACCAGCTTGACAAGGAAACAATTAACTCATACATTCGTACGTTCGGAAAACTAGGTACTTAGTTCCAGAAATTGGAGTACACTCGGGTCGAACACAACATAAATATAGGTCTAAACTATTACAGATCCAAGATAAACATTACAAGAGAAAAAACAATTGTTTTTATTTACCAACACACTTATAGGTATGTTGAGGATCTACGATGCCAAAAATGAATTGAAGTAAGGCTACAAGAGATGGAAATAAATACCATTCACAATTTATTTCATTTCAGAAATGTCGAGAACACAGTCCCAGTATAGGAAAGAAAACAATCATATTTTTCCTTCGAATAATACTTAATACAAGTCATAGTAAGCAATCGATTTAATCCTTGGGTAAATATACAAATTTAAAGTTGACTCTCAGAACTCGACTGTGAGAAGGAGTAACGAATTTAAAAGCTAACACATAGCGAACCAATTACAGAAATGGTTCCTTAATTGAATTCTTCTACCATTAAGTGTCTAGGCCTTCTTAGCAGGGGAAAAATGAAATTGGAGTACCTATTAAGAGGGGGTGAAATCTTCGAGCGTGTGTCCTTGTGTGGTCAAAACACCTACACAGAGTTGTGATAAATACCCTTAAAATTTTGTTCAACAAAAATACAAATAAAAAAAAGGAAACGAGCAATTTTAAGAAAGAGTTCACCAAAGTAATACTTAACTTAAGTAGAGGGATATGATTATCCTTCGCCATCACTAGGAGCCACGTATTTCTCCAGACCCGGAAGGGGAAGAGGAGTCCTAAAATTCCTGATGGGTACCCTCGCAAAACCAAAGGGGCCCATCATTAGCGTTAAGAATCAATGAATAACCTAAACAAGAACAGATCCAAGAACCGATACACGAATGTTGGAACATGACCAAACTGCATAAAATCATAAACTCAAGATCCATCTTACAGAAATATAAAGAAAACAATAGAACAGAACCAATGATCTATATAACACTCTGCAAATAAGTTTTAAGGAAATGCAGGGTCGACACAATGCCAAAACCCCAAACGTGTATGCCTGGTAAGATGCTCGACAAGAGAAAAGGGGGACATGCAGAACTTAACTGAACATCCTTAACTTCAGTCAGAGTATAATCCATGCTTAAGGGTTTGGCAAACTACTATCCTTCTCGGAGATTCTCAAATAAGGAAAAATCACAGTCTTACAAGTTATCGAAGAGTATTTTTGATGGACCCCTATTTCTTTTCACAACTCGGATAGAAACAACTTGCAAGAGAGGTTCCGAAATAAAAAACAAATAGGCTTAGAATATAGGCATGTATAAGACCCTAGCCCATTTAAACATACGATTTTCTTTTTCGACGAAGCATAACCAGGAATAGTAATAAAACAACGACGAGTACAGGAGGAGGGAAGAAAGGCCTATGGGCAATAAACAGGATAATACCAAAACAATAAGCCGAAAAAAGGACGAAAACTACAGTAAAATTGTTATTTAGGATGGATACATACCGAACAGGATAAATATGGGAGATTCTCCAAGCCACCAAGCCCGTGCACAGTAAAGTCAAGAACAGAGGAAAATGTAGGATTCAACTCAGAGTAGATTGGCACAAAGATGAAAATGAATCATGGCTACTACCCTAAAACATCAGCTCTTGCATATTGAATGTGGTGGGTATGACAAGGAAGTGCACTATGTGACAGTAGTGAAGTGGAGTATTCAGGTTGGAAGAGCATACAGGATGACTCTTGTTTCCCCTCCACCTCCATTAATGGCTGGACAAAAAATATAATTCGATTGTCAAGACATCTAGTCACATTTAATAAAATTAAGAGGACAAGTAAGGATCTCCTCAAAACCCTTTTACTGCTAGTTCAGTTAGTGCTGGTGGTTGGAGTTAGTTAATCCTCGAAGGTTTAATCATCTTCCACCTTAGGGATTCTCTTCCAACCAAGTATATTATTGGGTTACGAATTCGATCAAAAAAATAATTCCCAAGGAAGCTCTTAAAGTCTATGGTCACATTTACCAAAAGAAAAGCCAATAAATCTAACGTTAAAGCAAATATTTTGACCCCCTTCCTTGTGTCTCTAAAGTTTTCGGGGACTTGAAGTTTAGGTTTGTGTGCATGTATGAGAGTGGATGTTTAATAAGAGGCTGAAAACCTAAGTACTAGGCATATGTCCACCTTTCACATTACTACAAATTTTTAACATTTAACCACTTACGAAGATGAATATAACTTAAATGAGTATCGAAGAGTAAACATAAAATTGATTACACAGGATATTACGATTTTAAGGATTAATCCCCTTATTATAAATCTATCATGCAGACTTAGAGCGTAATTCTCTTAGAAGATTTTTTTTTTATGAAGAAATTGAGGTTTACTACATATGGTATCAGAGAAAAATTTACGACACTGGGCCTGAACAGGGCCACATTAGTTGCTTAGTATATATATTCTGATTTATGCAAAACTAATAAACCTTATGGTTACAAACATAAAGCCTTTTCTTCTTTGTATTAATTATGGCATCTCAGGATGATGCAAAAATCAGGATGGAAGGAAATCCACAGCAAAAACCCCCTTGATATATAAGACAGAACAATGACGGAAGCTCACCCATGGAGGTGTTGGAAACAATTGTAACATCCCGCTCTGGCGCACTACCAAACTTATTCTTTGAGGACACTTGCTTGCAAGTGATCTGGATTATTATGATGATAAACTGTTTCCTTCATTATGATGCGTTAATTTATATGACATGATGTGATACTATCTTGAGG
>ML779439.1:813354-826291 GCA_009831015.1 Picea engelmannii | reverse complement strand
AAGAGTGATACTCATTATGTCTCTGGTAGCTTTAGACATGGCGCACATAAATGGCTTAAACTATGAGTGCCATTCGAATGTGTAAAAAGATGTTGGTTGGCTTCAACAAATTATTTATATAGTTTGAAATGTCCACATAGTTTTTAGTTACAAAAATGAGAGTATCCATTCAGTAACAAGAGTACCTTTCCATTCACATGAGTTCCATAAAATAAAATAAAAAATATATATATATATATATATATATATATATATATACATTCTTGCATGACTTGTCGGTTGTTGTTGTCTAAATGACGAGGGTGTTACATATGGTATCAGAGCGGGTTCAACCCGCGACTTGGGGTTCACTACGACTTTTCGTTGACGTGATTATTGTTAATTATGCTGTCGCTNATATATATATATATATATACATTCTTGCATGACTTGTCGGTTGTTGTTGTCTAAATGACGAGGGTGTTACAACAATGAGGAATCTTATTGTTGAACTACAGATTTTCAAAGCCGACAATGAAAAATTGAAGAAAGCACAGCAGGAACAACAAGAGATAAATGAAGTCATGTTGCGCAGTATAGTGACCAAGAAAATTCCAAAGGGCAATAACCATGATGAAGAAGTTAGCAAAAGGGCCTCCAAGAACTCTGGTCCAGAAACAAAAAAAGGATATAGTTCATCTAAAGGAACACCTTCATTGAAGACAAAACTAAACCAGACAGAAAAAGAAAACAAGTAGACCACCTTGAAGGAGAATTTAAAAAGATTAAACTTGCTACCTTTGATGGAGAATCCAGGACAGGAGAAGAAGATGAGGCATGGTTGTTGGACATCAAAAAATACTTCCATATCTATAATTATTCTAGCAACATGAAGGTCAGAATGGCCATCTACAATCTGAAAGGGAAGGCCAACATTTGGTGGCAAGACCTGAAATTGGCCAAGGGACTAAAGGAGAAACAGTTGGAATGGTCTGACTTTAAGAAGTATTTCAAGAAACAATACCTTTCTGAAAGCTATTTTACGAGTTATGACTCCGAAAAATGATGATGTAGGACCTTATAAATAAATTTCTGGAATTACTAAGGTCTGTACCGTACATCCGGGAGGATAAGGTAAAAATCCAAAGATTCTTAAGCTATTTACCATAGTCCTACAGGGACAGAATTTAGTTTGAAAACCCCAAATCCTTGAGTGAAGTATTCAGGAAAGCATGAATGTGCTATGACCAGTATAAACAACAGGTAGAGTTTCCCAAAGCCTGGAAGGATAAGAAGAAAGATCGAGTGAGCTAGCGGAAGAAGGGATACCAGCCAGCTCCTTATCAGAATGTAGAAAAAAGTTTTCTAAGGAAGGATTTTCACTCCAATATCCAAATATGAAAAGCAGTGGTAAACCGGTAAAACTGGGAATGAATAAGTTTGGGGACAGCTCCCGCAAGCCATTAAAGTGTTGGGAATGTGGAGAGCCTCATCTAAGGAGGAACTGTCCACATTTAATTTAAGCAAATAGAACTATTGTTCATAACTTGCAGGAAGCCTCAATGATGGGAGACGTGGGCAGAATCCTGCATTGGATAAATGCAGCCATAGATGGTCAACAAGATGATCACCAATCCTCGGTGGTAGAAATCGAAGGTAAAATCAATAACACTCGAATTTATGTTCTAATTGACCCTGGAGCTACATTAAGTTATATTACCCCTAATGTAGTAGAAGCACACAAAATCATGGCTTGTACAACTAGAAACATGTACTAAAAGGAAAGTAGTTGACTTTATTTCTGACTTTGAGTTCATCTTAGATGGTCAATATATAAGAAAAAATCTCAACATCCTACCACTAGGATCTTACGATATGATTATCGGGATGGATTGGTTGGAACAACATAAAGCAGCACTAGATTGTTATACAAAGATACATAGCTATAAAGATGATTTTGTCACTACTAGAACAACCCAAGGTATACCAAAACCGATATCATTCAAACAAGTTTCAGCGATGCAACTCAAGAAATGTATGAGGAAGGGATGTCAAGTTTATGCCATCCAAGTGACGCGCCTGTTAGAAAAATAAGTTAATCCATAGTTAGAAGACTTCGTTGTCCTACATGAATTCAGAGACATGTTTGTGGATGAGATACCAGAATTACCTCCTAGAAGGAAAATAGACTTCTCCATTGACCTACTACCCAGTTTAGCCCCTATCTCAAAGGCACCATACCGAATGAGTCTACCAGAACTGACAGAATTAAAAATACAATTACAAGAATTGTTGGACAAAGAGTATATTAGACCGAGTGTCTCACCATGGGGGGCACCAGTCCTCTTTGTGAATAAGAAAGACAGTACTCTAAGACTATGTATTGATTATAGATAACTGAACAAAATGACTATTAAGAACAAATACCCCTTACCAAGGATAAATGATCTGTTCGATCAAGTAGGTGGGGCCAATATCTTTTCAAAGTTGGATTTACGATTTGGTTATCATCAAGTTAGGATAAAAGACGAGGACATAAGAAAAACAACTTTTTAGATAAGATATGGACACTACGAGTGTATAGTCATACCTTTCAAATGCACTAACGCACTAGCCACATTTATGTGCCTGATGAATAATATCTTCAGTCAGTACTTAGACAAGTTCGTGGTAGTATTTATCGACGATATTCTGATCTATTCAAAAATGGAGGAAGAACATGATGAACACTTAAGTATAGTTCTGCAAACGTTGAGGAAACACAAACTGTACGCCAAATTTGACAAGTGTGACTTATATCAAAAAGAAATACAATATCTAGGACATGTAATTTCAGCAGAAGGCATTGTCGTAGACCCGAAGAAGACAAAATCCATTATGGAATGGTTGGTACCTAAGGACGTAGTGTATATCTGGTCATTCATGGGAATCACTGGCTATTACCACAGGTTTATAGAAGGGTTTTCTAAGATAGTCTGCCCTATCACATCATTACAAAAGAAAGGGACCAAGTTTAACTGGTCAGAGAAGTGTCAAAGTAGTTTCAACAACTAAAGGAATTATTGACAACTGCACCCATATTGAAGGTAGTAGACCCAGATAAAGACTTCACCGTATGTGTTAATGCATGTAAAGAAGGACTAGGTGGTGTCCTAATGCAGGAAGGATACGTTATTTGTTATGATTCCCGGAAATTAAAAGAACATGGGCGAAATTATGTCACTCGTGACTTAGAATTGGCAGCGATAATACATGCCTTAAAAAAGTGGCGACACTACATAATGGGAAGAAAATTTCTACTATTAATGGATAATAGCGGGATGAAATATATGTTTAACCAACCAGACCTTAATGCAAGACATAAAATATGGCTAGCCTTCTTGAGCGAATTCGACTTCGAGGCCAAACATATCAAGGGTAAGGAAAAGAAAGTAGCAGACACTTTAAGAAGAAGAGTCCATGGGTTATTTGAGATAAATATCAGCAGGGCGGAACTTGATCTGGAACAAAGGATAAGGACGACAGGTATTAATGACGGAAATTACACTAAGATGATGGAAAAATTAAAAAATAGTACCGCAAACTCAAATAAACTAGATTTAAGTATCGACAAAAAGGGACTATTACGATTTAAAAATAGACTTTACATACCAGTTTCAACAGAGTTAAAATTAATGGTTTTGGACGAAGTGCATAAGAAACCATATTCTGGCCATCCAAGTTACCAGAAAATAATAACAACACTTAGAAAACCATTTTACTGGCCTAATATGAAAGGCGAAATAGCAGAATACTTGGCTAGGTGCCAGGATTGTCAGTAGGTTAAGGCCGAGCACCATCATCCAGCCAACCTATTACAACCATTAACAGTACCAGAATGGAAATGGGAGACCATATCATTGGAATTTATAACAGGTTTTCCTAAAACTCAAAAACAGAATGATTATATCATGGTTGTAATCGGTAAACTCAGTAAGTATGCACACTTTATTCCTGTAAAGTTTACTTTTAAAGCTATAAACATTGCTGAAATATTCATGAAAGAAATTTTTAGACTGCATGGTATTCCTAAAATGGTGATTTCAGATAGACACATAAAATTCACATCCACTTTTTGGAAGGAATTGTTTGCAGGACTAAATACTAATCTGAATTTCAGTACAAGTTATCATCCACAAACAGATGGATAAACCAAAAGAAAAAACCAAATTGTAGAGGATATGCTCCGCATGTACGTAAGAACAAAACTGATCAAGTGGGAAGACTACCTGCACTTGGTATAATTTGCATATAACAATGGGTACCAAACTTCGGCTAAGTTGAGCCCTTTTGAAATACTATATGGAAGAAAGTGTACGAATCCAATTAGTTGGGATAACCTGGCTGACAGAATCATGGTTGGACCAGAGATGCTCCAAGAAATGGAGAACATGGTAAGGAAGGTACAACAGAACTTGAAAGAAGCATAGGACAAACAAAAGAGCTACGCAGATCAGAAAAGAAGACACTTGGAATTTCAAGTGGGAGACCATGTTTATTTGAAGTTCAAAGCACGAAAGAGCTTGTTGAAGTTAGGGAACTGTGCCAAGATGGCACCTAGGTTTTGTGGGCCCTTCGAGATACTAGCTCGAATTGGACCCGTAGCATACCAACTTGCACTTCCCGTTAATCTAAGAATTCATAATGTATTTCATGTTTCTTTGTTAAAAAAATATATTCATGACCCTACTCATATGATTGATTGGAACTTGGTGCAGGTGGAACCCGAAGGTGAGTTCCAGGTGGAACCCCTGTGTATTCTGCATCGGAGAGAAATAGCACTTCGGAACAGAGTCGTCGCTCAAGTAAAGGTGTAATGGAAGCACTTTAGTCCTGAGGAGGCCACTTGGGAGTTGGAGGGAGATTTGCCGAAATCTCATCCAATCGTGTTCCAAGGAAGGGATGAACATTGAGGACAATGTTTTAATGAAGGGGGAAAGGATGTGACATCCCCCAAAATAAAGTATTTTTGAAATTTCAATTTGTTGGAAATTTATTCCATTTTTAGTAAGTTTGAATTTGGAAAAAAAAATCCATTTATGGAAATTCTGAATTTCGAATTTGATAATTGTAATTAATTATTATGACTGTTGGGAAAAGACCTAATTTGACCCAACTAACTATTTGACTATGAAACTTGTATAAAAACAAAATATTTTATATTGATTTCAGGAGGACAAATGGAACAACCATGTTAAATTTAACTCACCATGACTCCATGAGTGGGGAACATGTTGGAACTACCTCTAGGATGATTGTTACAAGTGGAAAATCAGTGATTTGTCCATTGGTAGCCCCTGAAAATCAGTGATTTAGAAAGCTACGAAATTTTCCAAGGGAGGGAAAAGACCTAGGCAAATTGATAAATAGCATATGCGAGGAGGCAAGACACTTCCAAGTATGCTAGGAAAGAGACTATTGATTTTTACTTGTTGTTATGAACACTACTGAGTGAGTGTGAGGAAAGAGGAATCTAATAGAATTGAAAGACATTGTTGAGGAGGAGTTCCTAGTTCACTCTCATGGATTCATTGTCAGGCTAGGGGGTGAATTGGGAAGTGATTTTGGCTTCCTATTCTACGGTTGGAAGGAACGTGGTTGTTCCCTTTGTTGTTCCACGAATTGGTTAAGATATGTTATATTCCTCCTTCTTTTCCTGAATGATTTTGGGTAATCTGATATTATGCATATGTTGGTGTTAAGCTAAAATAATTTCCATGGATGATATATGTCTTTTTTTTGTTGTATGAAGTTACAGTCAAAAGTTAAATCTTTAGGCAGAATTACCTATGTACACCTGAACTTGAAAGAACAGATCTCTCTACAGAAGTACGTTCATTTCTATAACCGAAATATTAGGAAGATCTATCCATAAATATTTGTAGTTGAGCAATTCTGTATATATGTTACATATCAACTTATATATATATATATATGATTATAGATTATTATCTGTTGTAGGAATGATTGTATCTATATGGTTTATGTAGGTCATATATTGGATAATCACCTATTCTACTAAGGAATATACTTATATTACTAATATATTGTGACTCATTGTCATCACAGGATCCGCGTACAAGTGTACGGGTTTATAAACAACACATATTGTCTTTAGTGGTAATAGATTTGAATCTACACAATGAACTATTTTACAAAACCATGGTGTTTTTGTCATGCTTAGGATTGCTCGAATCATTAAATTCATCATGCAAGTTTTGAAACTTCAAGTCCTGGAAAATCTTCTACCTGTCATAAGATCATCATGTGCCATACGACTTTAAGGGTTCATTTCTATAGTGGATTTTCAAACCTGTGTAAACATTTGTAGGAAAGTGGAATGAATTTTCAGAAGTATTATATCTTTTTTTAACTGTACAGATTTAAATGCCTTATTAATTTAATAAGGCATTTACGAAGTATCAAACAAACTTATGACTACAGTTATGAATATATACATGTAAATGTTTATTTAGTAATCGCTATAACGGATGGCATAGAATTAGTAGCATACAATTGTAAAGGATTACACCGGAGTCAAAACACGGAGACATCATTCACATTACACTGATAGATTTCGTACTCTTTTGAATACCCAAGGCTTAATATTTTGGCTGCACTGGATTGACAAGGAAATGATTAATTCAGACATTCGTGCAGTCGAAAAACTAGGTACTTAGTTCCAGAAATTGGAGTACACTCGGGTAGAGCACAACAGAAAGATACGTCTAAACTATTACAGATCCAGGATAAACATTACAAGAGAAAACACAAGTGTTTTTATTTACCAACACACTTATAGGTATGCCGAGGATCTACGATTCCAAAAATGAATTGAAATAAGGCTACAAGAGATGGAAATAAATACCATTCACAATTCATTTCATTTTATACATATCGAGAACACAGTCCCAGTATAGGAAAGAAATCAATCATATTTTTCCTTCGAATAATACTTAATACAAGTCATAGTAAGAAATCGATTTAATCCTTGGGTAAATATACAAATTTAAAGTTGACTCTTGTAACTCGACTGTGAGAAGGAGTAACGAAGTTAAAAGCTAACACACAACGAATCGATTACAGAAATGGTTCCTCAATTGAATTCTTCTACCATTAACTGTCTAGGCCTTCTTGACAGGGGAAAAATGAAACCCGAGTACCTATTAAGAGGGGGTGAAATCTCTGAGCGTGTGTCCTCGCGTGGTCAAAACTCCTGCATGGAGTTGTGAGAAATACCCTTAGAGTTTTGTTCAATAGAAATACAAATAAAAAAAAAAAGGAAACGAGCAATTTTAGGAAAGAGTTCACCAAAGTAATACTTAACATAAGTAGAGGGATATGATTATCCTTCACCATCACCAGGAGACACGTATTTCTCCAGAACCAGAAGGGGAAGAGGATTCCTAAACTTCCTGATGGGTACCCTCGCAAAACCAAAGCGGCCCATCATTAGAGTTAAGAATCAATGAATAATCGAAACAAGAACAGATCCAAGAACCAATACACGAATTCTAGAACATGACCAAATTGCATAAAAGCATAAACTCAAGATCCATATTACAGAAATATAAAGAAAACATAGAATAGAACCAATGATCTATCTAACACTGTGCAAATAAGTTTTAAGGAAATGCAAGGTCGACACGATGCCAAAACCCCAAATGCGTATGCCTGGTAAGACGCTCGGCAAGAGAAAACGGGGACATGCGGAACTTAACCGAACATATTTAACTTCAGTCGGAGTATAATCCATGCTTAAGGGTTTGGCCAATTACTATCCTTCTGGGAGATTCTCAAATAAGGAAAAATCACAATCTTACAAGTTATCGAAGAGTATTTGGGATGGACCCCTGTTTCTTTTCACAACCCGAATAGAAACAACTTACCAGAGAGGTTCCAAAATAAAAAAATAAATAGGCTTAGCATACATGCATGTATAATACCCTAACCCATTTAAACATACAATTTTCTTTTTCGATGAAGCATAACCAGGAACATTAATAAAAGAACGACGAGTACAGGAGGAGGGAAGAAGGGCCTACGGCCAATAAATAGAATAATACCATAACATTAAGCCGAAAAAAGGATGAAAACTACAGTAAAATTATTATTTAGGATGGATACATACCGAACAGGAGAAATATGGGAGATTCTCCAAGCCACCATGCCCGTTCACAGTAAAGTCAAGAACAGAGGAAAACGTAGGATTCAACTCAGAGTAGATTGGCACAAAGATGAAAATGAATCATGGTTGCTACCCTAAAATATGATCCCGCGCATATTGAATGTGGTGGGTATGATGAGGAAGTGAAGCATGTGACAAAAGTAAAGTGGAGTATTCGGTTTGGAGGAGGGTACATGGTGACTCTCGTTTCCCCTCCACCTCCATTAATGGTTGGACAGAAAATTAAATTCGACTGTCAATACATCTAGTCACATTTAATAAAATTAAGAGGACAAGTAAGGATCTCCTCAAAACACTTTTACTGCTAGTTAAGTTAGTGTCGGTGGTTGGCGTTAGTTAAGCCTGGAAGGTTTAATCATCCGCCACCTTAGGGATTCACTTCCAACCAAGTATATTATTGGGTTACGAATTCGGTCAACTGAGTAATTCCTAAGGAAGCCCTCGAAGTCCGTGGTCACCTTTACCAAAAGAAAAACCAATAAATCTAACATTAAAGAAAATATTTCGAACCCCTTCCTTGTGTCTCTAAATTTTTTGGGGACTTAAAGTTTAGGCTTGTGCGCGTGTATGAGAGTGGATGTTTAATAAGAGGCTGAAAACCTAAGTACTAGGCCTATGTCCACCTTTCACATTACTACAAAGTTTTAACATTTAACCACTTACGAAGATGAATATAACTTAAATGAGTATTGAAGAGTAAACAGAAAATTGATTACACACGATATTGCGATTTTAAGGATTAACCCCCTTATTATAAATCTATCATCCAGACTTAGAGCGTAATTCGCTTAGAAGAATTTTTTTTTTTATGACGAAATTGAGGTTTATTACACGACATTTCATAACTCCAGGTGTTTAATGATATGTTTCACAATCAATTATGGACAAATTGATTTATGTAATATCCCAAAAAATATAAGAATATTAAATCCTAAGTGTACTTGGGAATAAATTTCCGCTTTTGGAAAATTCAGATTTGGAAATTATTTGCCATTTATGGAAAATCCGAATTTGGAATTTTATTATTGTAATTAATTATTTTATGACTATTGGGAAAATATTTGAATTTCCCAACTAACTTATTTTATTGTGAAACACGTGAAACACAAACTTTTTATAAATTAAATGCTAGAAGAAAAATGGAATAGCCAAGTTAAAAATAGTTGACCATGACTCCATGAGTGGGGAACAGATTTGAGTTACCTCAAGGCTGATTTTTACAAGTGGAAAATGTGGGATTTGACCACTATGAGCCCCCAAAAATTAGGTATCTGTAAAGCTTCCAATTTCCCAAGGAGGGAAGGAAAGACCTAGGCACAATATGCATATAAAAACAACATATGGAGGAGGCAGGATGCTGCTTAGTATGATGGAGAAAAGGAAATATATTTTTGTTTTTATGAGGGCTATGAGTGTGAGGGAAATGAATTTATGAGTTGTGGTTGGTGACTGTAGCTAAAGAGGATATTTTCAGTTTGCCCTTATGGAATCATGGTTAGGATAGGGGGTGAATAGGGAAAGTGAACTTGGTTGTTCTATTCTATGGTTGGGTGGAACGTGGTTCTTCCATTTGTATCCTAGCATCAGGTTTTCATATATGTACCTTGATTTGCATTCCTTGTCAATATTATGTTTGATTATTAATTGTTAGGAATGTGATGGTTTAGGTGATGATTTTATATGTGTGTGTGTGTGTGTGTGTGTGTGTGTGTGTGTGTGTGTGTGTGTGTGTGTGTGTGTGTGCGCGTGTTGTCCTTGCAGAAATAGCAGAACTATTTTATGTTCTATTAATCATTAAATAGGGTTATACATATATATAAATGATTGTATATAAACATATATGCAATCATACATAAGGAAATGAAATAAATTTTGTATGTTCCTACTGGTCATTAAACAATGTTATACATATATATAAATGATTGTATATATACATATATGTATTCATACATAAAGAAGTGATAGAAATGTTGTATATTCCTAGTCGTCATTAAACATGCGTATATGTATAAATTATTGTATATATATACATATATATATGTGTTCATGCATTAAGGAAAAATAGAACTGTTGCTATGTTCCTATTGACCATTGAATTATATACATTTAATTCCTATTTAGATCGGTATAATACCACAGATTATACCACGGAGAATAGATGGAGGAAAAATAACAATTTGAATACAACTTTCATTACCACATAATACATAGTGATGAATCAAAGTATCTTACAAAATCAACCCTTGTATTCAAATGAGCATTTTTCATAATATTACAGTATCATAGACCAAAGAGTCCACAATAACTTGCAATGTAAACATAATTCTACAATGTACATAGAGAATCCTGTTGAAATCAAAGTAAGGTACACCTAGATTGGAACTCGAATACCTTTCGACAACAAGGTTTCCTCGATCCACTTCCCTCGATTGTATAAACCCGCAAAAGGAGAAAGATGAGGGTTTAGTAAACTATACTATCAATTTAAATGGAAATTAAGTATAAAGAATAAGTTACAACAATACTTAGCTTGATTTCGTTGAAGAACTAGAACGCCACTTGTGCTTGTGTGATACCTTGTCCACGATCCAAGAGGGGGAGGAGTGGACCCAAAATCGGCTGATGGGTGCCCTCGCAAAAATAAAATCAGGGCCCCATCATTAATTTAATGTAATTGTGCATAAATATTCACTTATAAAATAGAGAAAGTAAATAACTAGCATCAAATTTGGACTGTGCATAGACTAAGTAAATAGAGTATATAATTACACAGAGCGTAAATCTACAATTCCTATAAGGATTAAGACTGCTATCTATAATTACATACAACATAATTACAATTACCCACAGAGGGTAAGAAATGTGTTTGCATGAGAATGAACTACGATTTATAGTGTGTTGATATATATATATATATATATATATATATATATATTACATAGCATAATTGTGATTACCCACAGAGGGTAAGAAATGTGTTTTCATACACAGAGAATGATCGATGATTTACAGAGTGTTGATACATGTATTTTTCATAGCGTAATCACGAATTCCCATAGGGGTACGTAACGTTTTATGCATACACAAAGAATGAATTTCGATCTACACAGTGTTCATATATATTTTACACCAAGCATAATCATGAATCCCCACCTTGGGTAAATAATGCTTTTGTATACTCAGAGCATAAGCCACAATTTTTACAGTATTGATATATTCTACACAGAGTGTAATTATGGATCCCCACAGAGGGTAAATGACGCTATTGTACACACAAAGCGTGAATTACAATCCTCACATAGTGTTAACATAGTTTACACAAAGTGTAATTACAAATTCCCATAGAGGGATTTCCACTGCGATGTATAATTCTACACAGGACGAAATCCATGAAACTCCCATAGAGGTTTTATTTTACCCAAAACATAAATGGAGGAATTTCCCACAGAGGATGGATTTTACCCAGAATATAAATGGAGGGACTTCCCACAGAGGGTTATTGGATATATATATATATATATATATATATATATGCGTAAATGGTAAATATGAAAATCCCTATGGAATTCAAAAATAGACATGTCAGGAAGGAAACATACCAAGCTTTGACCCTTAAAACATTTCGGGCCACAAAAGAACCATAACAAGCATGGACAAAAGAACAATAGACAACCAAGGAAAAAGTAATACCCTCCAGACCCAAACCTTAAACATAGAGTAACCTCAGGAGAGAAACTCCTAATGTGGCGCAATGATAATACAATGAAAACCTTATTAGGGAGCGATATGGGGAGTCTCTTAAACACAAAGTAACCTTGGGAGAGAAATTCCTAAGGTGGAGCAATGATAACACATTGAAAAACCTTAACAGAGAGCAAAATGGGGAGTCTTCCCATAGACATCTCTTATATTACATTACATCAAATAGAGTATTCTTTCACAGAGTTATTTTACTTACCTTGTGCATAGGAGAACCAAATATGTGTCGCCTTCTCTCATCTTTTACCAAGGCCGATCTTCCCAAGTCGTCGGCCTTACATAGAAGGGGAAAATGTGCGCATATAGTTGTAAAGGGCGTTTTTTCATTTCAACGCAGAGAAAAAGTTTTACAATACCAAAGGGGAAAACAATGGACGGTTATTACCTCAGGGCCTCGTTAGAGGAGTAACACAGTAGGTACGCGCCAGTACCTATGCCATGTGAAAACGTGGATATGGCGAGCCTACATTGGATGCGGTGGCCAAAGTGTCAAGTCTGGGAGGTACAGTTCAGGTCTCTCCATTAATGGAATAGTTAGGGGTTAAATGTCTACAGGATCCAGACTAACATCCTCCATTAAAACAAATTCAAACCAATTTATTGTTGAGTCATGTTTCACGTTAGGTAGGATTACAATATTTACGTATGTATTGGTATATGCTCACTACTCTATGCTAAGGGAATACATCATTGGTTCCAACACTTTAATCCTTATGATTAACAATAGGTATATCGTCGGGGATACTGCTATCATTATGATAATCTTGTAACAGCCCATGTTTTAAATGATAACCATTTCGTTAGGCTAAAATATTACATCGCAATAGTATCCATATAAAAAAATGTATATTAAATGTTATGCAATGCTATGGATAGGGTTAGTGTTATATATAGAATGATATATTTATGTTATCGATGGTGTTATTATATAGTATCCATGAGATAGATAATCTGGTAAAAAATATATGTATA
>ML779439.1:794858-805873 GCA_009831015.1 Picea engelmannii | reverse complement strand
TATATATATATATATATATATATATATATATATATATATATATATATATATAATTTTATGGTTTTATTTTTCTCTTTAGATTTTTAGGTTTTTCTTCAATTGGTTTTTCTCATATAAATTGTTTTTTAAAATGTTTTGTTTTTTTTCAATTTTGTTTGTTTTCTTATTTTTTTTAGTTTTTAATTGATAAAAAAAATGAATTATATTCTTTTAGCTATATATTTAAAAATAGTGTTATTTAATTATAATTATTTTCTATGTATTGAAGTAAGGTAAAAAAAATGTGTTAAAAATGATCTTTTCCACTATATTTAAAATGTATGGAACCATAACTTAATTAAGAACACATAATTATATGAATAATCTTAATTTAGAAAAAAAAATGGTGTACAACATTTTTAACATTGGATGAAGCATGGAAATATGATTAAAAACACCATTGAATAAAAAAAAATTGATAAAGAAACAAAAAAGTTTGAAAATAGATGAAAAAACAGCATTGAGAAAAAAAAAATGAACAATTTGAAAATAAAGGAAAAAACAAGCATTTAAAAAAACAAAGTGGAAACCTTAAGTATCAAAAAAATATATATATTAAAAAACCACTTAAAAAGTGAGGGGGGTGCTACCGGTAGCACCATTTTTACAAAAGGGGTAAAAAATTTGACCCCCCCAAAAATGAAAACTCTGTAGAGTTCTCGTTAAGTTGGGAACTATGTTTAAATCCTAAGTCTACCTTGGAATAAATTTTCGCTTTTGAAAAATTCGGATTTGGAAATTATTTGTCATTTATGGAAAATCCAAATTTGAAAATTTGTTATTGTAATTAATTATTTGATGATTGTTGGGAAAAGATTTGACTTGACCAACTAACTTCTTTTATTGTGAAACATGTGAAAAACAAACTTTTAATAAAAATGTGAATTTCCCAAGGAGGGAAGGAAAGGCCTAGGTACAAGATGCATATAAAAACAACATATGGAGGAGGCACGACGCTTCTTAGTATGTTGGAGAAAGTGAAATCTATATTTCGTTGTTATGAGCACTATGAGTGTGAGGAAAATGAATTTTTGAGTTGTGGTTGGTGACTGTAGCTAAAGAGGATCTTTTCAGTTTCCCCTTATGGACTCATGTTCAGGCTAGGCGATGAACAAGGCAAGTGAACTTGATTGTTTTGTTCTACGGTTGGGTGGAACGTGGTTGTTCCATTTGTATCCCAACATCAGATTTTCAAATATGTACCTTACTTGCAATCCTTGTCAATATTATGTTTGATTATTAATTGTTAGGAATGTGATGGTTTATGTTATCATGGCGTATATATATATATGCTCTCCTTGCAGAAATAACAAAACTAATGTATGTTCTATTAATCATTAAATAGGGTTATACATATATATAAATGACTTTATATACACATATATGTAATCATACATAAGGAATTGAAAGAATGGTTGGATGTTCTTATGGGTCATTAAACATGGTTATAAATATATATAAATGATTGTATATACACATATATGTATTCATACATAAAGAAGCGATAGAACTATTGTATGTTCCTAATGGTCATTAAACATGGTTATATAGGTATAAATGACTATATATATATATATACATATATATGTGTTCATGCATAAAGGAAAAATAGAATGGTTGTTATGTTCTTATTGACCATTGAATTATATATGTTGAATGATGCAGGAGTATCGCTCACGTCAAAGTGAGCCAGCGCGAGAGCAGAGAACAGTTGGACAAGCCAGCAAACTTCTTTTTGTATTTCACCTTGATATGGTTACGCCAAACATTAATGTGAAGAGTTAATGAAGCGCACTTTGTATATTGTAATGGACCTTGAGCCTTTAAGCTCTCGTCCTTAGTAGATAGGAAGGCATTTAATAGATTTAATGTTGTTAGATAGGAATTTAATTATAGATTTGATAGTTTAGGAGTTCGAGAGGGAAACGGATATAGACACCCTCCTTTGTACATTGTAACATTAGTATTCAGGAGCAAGAAGAGAAGAGCAAGAAGATAATTGTATGAAGAACACCCATGTACAGATTGAATTAATAGAAGAAAGCTTTGATTCAATCCCATGGCTATGTGTTATTTCTCTGTGTATTGATGTTTCCTCATGAGTATTTGCTTCCTGTCATGCATTTGCTTTTATATGTTGTGTATGTGATTTCATGGTTGAATTGAAGTCTGAAAGGAAGAGTAAATGAGTTTCAATTGTTTCTCTAAGTGAACCAGAGGATTCCTGCAAGGAGTGGAGTTGAAATTGTCCGCAAGGAGTGCGTGACTGCAGGGTTTACTTAGAGATAGCTTTTGTTCTCATTTATTCTAGAGTGTCGATTTGGTACCAGAGCCGTGCAAGATGTGTGCAGGATAGACAAAGACTCAGAGTTGCAGTTCTGAGCAAAGAGTTGAAGGATTTCTGTTGTAGGGTGCGCAGGATCAAAGACTTCATCACTTAGCGTGACTGAATATTT
The DNA here is from genome assembly GCA_009831015.1 of Picea engelmannii. NCBI lineage: Eukaryota > Viridiplantae > Streptophyta > Pinopsida > Pinales > Pinaceae > Picea > Picea engelmannii. The sequence continues at coordinate 803,378 of ML779439.1, read as the reverse complement.
GCCGCAAAGGGTGCATGGAGGGAGTTCTTTCCGAGGGATTTGTGTTGTGAAGCTCAGGAGGGATAGGCCTTCAGAGTTTTTCGAAAGGAAGCAGGGAGAATTTGTACGAGCCGATCGAGTGGAAGGGTCGTAGGTTGGCGAACTGTCTCGTGGAGAGACGCCTCTTGTTCGAGAACGCAGCAAGGAGGAAGGTGGAAGTAAAGCCTATAGTGCAGGCAGAGAAAGTTTGAAGCTTGGGAGAGAAGAAGCGTCGATCTGGATCACGAGGAGCGTGAATCGACTCGTAAATCGGACGTATGGAGAGTTCGTGGCAGGTGATCTCGGGACATCGGGTCTCAGAAGTTGAAGGGCCAAGAAATTGGTCTCACCAGTCACGAGGTCACGAGGAGGCGAGGTAACGATACTCGGGTATCGGTGACTCGGGCCTCGGGAGTCGAGGAAGGAGCTGTTTAAGCTTGCGAGAAGAGAAGTCGTGATATTGCGAGATTGCGAGTCTCGGCATCTCGGCGCATCGGGTATCGGGAGTTGGAACCCCGAGTGGTTGGAGACGTGAAAGGCAAAGTCGCGACATAGCGAAATCCCGGGGAAGTGAGATAAGGTCAGCGTTGACTGACATATCGGGTCTCGGAGATCCGAGAATCCAGAATTTAATTTTGAACTCGCAAAGAGACAGAAGTTCCGAACCTCCAAGAGCTGAAAAGGAGAATTGCGTGAAGTAAACTGTGGGTGTAGATCTTCCGGTAGGAAGATAGAAGAACCGTTGAGTTCTTCGGGCCGAGGGTAAGAGAAGGTCCTAGTGAGAGCGACCGCTCTCCGAGGAGTGGGGAAGGTTGCACCAAGTCGTATCAAAGCGGGAATATCTTTTCTTTTTGTAGTAGAGAAGAGAAGACATCATGCCGCCAAGAAGAGAAAGGCAGTCACATAGTCCAAAGGACAGGGATGCACGAAGAAGAGGTAGGTCGGTAGGGAATCCAGAAATGGAGCACCAAATGAGAGATCTCCGAGCAAGGCTTGAGGAGATGGAGACAGCACAGAGACGTGGAGTTGGCGCAGGGGATCTTAGTGATTTCGAGGTTGAAGAGGAAGCTGGACATGCAGAAGAAGTCACAACAGAAGATGCATCAACCGAGCGGTTGATAAAAGCCATTGCCAGGATGGGTGCGAAGGCGAAAATGGATATTCCAGTCTACGAGGGAAGCCTGGATGCAGAAGAGTTGTTGGATTGGATCTGATCTCTTGACACCTACTTCGAATATGAGGAGATCGAAGAGAACAAGAAGGTCAAACATCCTGTCACCCGGTTGAAGGGACATGCAGCATTGTGGTGGGACGAGCTACAGGAAGATAGATGTTCCAAAGGAAAATAGAAAATCAAGAGCTGGGACAGGATGATCACGAAGATGAAAGAGAAATTCATCCCGAGAGACTACCAGATCACATTGTTCAGGCGAATGCAGAACCTGAGACAGAAGATGATGACGGTGAAAGAATACACCGAAGAGTTTTATAAGCTCAATATTAGAGCAGGTCATCGAGAGAGTGATGATGAAAAGGTGGTGAGATACCTGAATGGTTTAAGATATGACATTCAGGATGAATTGAGCATGGTTACCATCCGAACAGTTGAGGATGCTTACCAAATGGCTCAGAAAGCCGAGGAGAAGCTGAGCCGTAAGAAAGGTCAGCGAGGGCGAGGCAGGAGTCAGCCCAGAGGCAAGGCAGTTGCCCAGGAGAAATTCCAGAAGCCCAAGGAGGAGTGGAAAAGACCTCAGGGAAAGGTTGAGAGAGGTGGAATTTCACAGCGAGGACAGCCACAGATTGAACAGAGAAGACAACAGAATGATCAGCGAGGAGATTATGCTGACGCAAATACTCTTCCTCGTACTAGAGGTCGAGGCAGAGGAAGAGGAGGAGTAATCACATGTTTTACATGTGGAAAGAATGGGCACAAGTCATTCGAGTGTCCAGATAAGAGGAAGGATACAGGAGAAGATCACATCACAGAATCACAGGGGCGTGATGCTGAGAACGAAGATGTAGATAGTGGAAGATCAATTGGAATGCATAAAGTCCTTTTAACACCCGAGAAGGAGCTGGAAAGCTCAGTGCAGAGGAGTCGGTTGTTCAGGACAACTTGCACAGCCAAGAACAGAAAGTGCAAGGTCATTGTGGATAGTAGAAGTACAGACAATCTCGTTTCATCCGAGATGGTGGAGAAACTGGAGCTGGAAACCACAGATCACCCAAGTCCATATAAAGTATCATGGCTACAGAAAGGACACCGGGTAAGTGTTAAGAAACAATGCTTGGTTGAATTTAAAATAGGTGGATATAATGATGAAATTCTCTGTGACATCATTCCCATGGATGTATGTCATTTGTTATTGGGTAGACCATGGCAATATGACAGAAATGTGGTTCATGATGGGAGGATGAACACATATACTTTGGAGAAGAATGGGAGAATCTATAAGTTGCTTCCGATAAAGAATAAGGAAGTGAAGCCAGAAGTAAGCAACACAATACTTCTCATGAGTGGGAAGGAACTTCTTACAGAGATGGAGAAAGATGAAAATCCACAATTCTTTGTTGTCAGGAAGCCGAAAATTGTTCTGACAAGCATAAGAGTGGATGACTTGCCAGATGAGATTCAGAAACTGTTGGGAGAGTTCGCTGATATCATCGTGGACGAACTACCTCGTTCATTGCCACCGATGAGGAGTGTGAGTCACCACATAGACCTCATACCTGGAGCCAGTTTGCCAAATAAGGCTACGTACAGATTGATGCCGTAGGAAAATGAGGAGGTCAAAAGGCAGGTACAGGATATGCTAGACAAAGGACTGGTCATAGAGAGCCTTAGTCCATGTGCTATTCCGACAGTGCTGAGTCCGAAGAAGGATGGAGGCTAGAGGATATGTACATACTCTAGAGCGATAAATAAAATCACCATCAGGTACAGATTTCCACTGCCAAGAATGGATGATCTGATGGATTGCCTAAGTGGGGCAAATTATTTTTCAAAGATTGATTTGAAAAGTGAATATCATCAGATTCGCATGAGAGAGGGTGATGAATGGAAGACAACATTCAAGACAAATGAAGGTTTGTACGAATGGCTGGTCATGCCGTTTGGTTTGACAAACACGTCGAGCACATTCATGAGGCTGATGAATGAAGTCCTGAGGGAATTAATTGGAAAATTTGTGGTTGTGTATCTGGATGATATATTGATTTTCAGCAAGACCAAGGCTGGGCATTTAAAGCATTTGGCCATTGTGATGAGGAAACTACAACAGGAGAAGCTGTTGATAAATATGAAGAAATCTTCATTTATGAGAACAGAGCTCATTTACTTGGGTTTTGTTATATCAACGAATGAGTTGAAAATGGACCCAGAGAAAGTGGAAGTGATCAAGAATTGGCCATCACCCCGAAATGTTTTCGAGGTGAGGAGTTTCCATGGACTGGCTAGTTTCTACAGAAAGTTCATTAGGAATTTTAGTGGAATTAGCGCAACAATGATGGACACCGTGAAAAAGAGGCATAAGGTTTTTCATTGGACAGCAGAGGCTGAGGAGAGCTTCAATCTGTTGAAGCGAAAGATCACAGAGCAACCAATTCTGGTGTTGCCTGATTTCCAGAAGACATTTCAGGTGAAATGTGATGCCAGCGGATATGCCATAGGCGTGGTCTTAAGTCAGGATGACAGGCCAGTCACATATTTCAGCGAGAAACTGGATGAAGCAAAGCTGAAATACTCCACATATGATAAAGAGTTTTATGCTATCATACAGGCATTAAAGAAGTGGAGGCATTACTTGATACCCAAAGAATTTGTTCTGTATAGTGACAATCATGCATTGCAGTTTGTGAGTCAACAGGATAAGTTGAATCAGAAGCATGTAAAATGGGTAGAGTACATGCAGAATTTCACGTTTGTAATTAAACACATTTTAGGGACTGCTAACAAAGTGGCTGATGCTTTGAGCAGGAAATGCTTGTTGTTGCAGGAGTTCAGAGTCAAGACGTTGGGTTTTGAAAATCTGAAAGACATGTATGCAGGTGATGCAGATTTTGCAGAGGCATATGAAGCAGCTGAGAATCCAGTTCTCAGGGATCGGAGCCCGTGGTTAGACTACATGATCTAGGAGGGATTTTTTTTCAGAGGCAATCAACTGTGTATTCTGAATTGCTCCATGAGGGAGAATTTGGTGAAGGAAAAGCATAGTGGTGGATTAGCAGGTCACTTTGGTCATGACAAAACATTCGAAAAGATGAGCGAATCATATTTTTGGCCAGGCATGCGAGTATATATCAAGAGGTTTGTTGATAGGTGTCGAGTTTGTCAACATTCAAAGGGCCGAAAGAAGAATGCAGGTTTTTACCAACCATTTCCCATACCAGAGAGGCCATGGGAGGAAATAAGCATGGATTTTGTATTGGGGTTGCCGAAAATGCAGAGAGGGGTTGATTCCATCTTTGTGGTGGTGGACAGGTTTTCGAAGATGGCACATTTTATTTCGTGTCAGAAGACTAGCGATGCGACCCACATCACAAACTTGTTTTTTAAAGAGGTTGTTAGACTGCATGGATTGCCGAGAAGCATAGTCTTGGATAGGGATACAAAATTCATAGGTCATTTTTGGAGGACGCTATGGAAGAATCTAGGGACTAATTTGGCGTTTAGTTCTACTTACCATCCACAGATAGACGGACAGACCGAGGTGGTCAACAGGAGTGTGGGAGATTTTCTGAGAAGCTTGGTGACAGAACACCATAGTAGCTGGGACAACATATTGCCACATGCAGAGTTTGCGTACAATGATTCGGTGAATCGGAGTATAGGAAAGAGTCCATTCCAGATTGTGTATGGAACACAACCAAGGGGAGTTTATGAACTCATGGAATCATAACGGGCTATGATTAGCAGTGCTAGCGCTGAAGAATTCGCTGAAGCGATGCAGGAACTTCACAGTCAGGTAAAGCAGCGATTGCAAAATTCCAATCAGGAGTATAAGCGCAGAGAAGATCATCATCAGAGACAACTTCAGTTTGAAGTTGGTGATCATGTTCTGGAACACTTGAGGAAAGAAAGGTTCCCAAGGGGAACATATAATAAGCTTAAAATGAAGAAGATTGGGCCATTCAGAGTCCTGAATAAGTTCGGAGAAAACGCTTACGAGCTTGAGCTATCGGATGGCATCGGGATATCTCTGATATTTAATGTTTTGGATTTATACCCATATAAGGCTGGAGAAGCAGAAACTAGAACTGAGGAACCAGTGGTCTAGTGGCAGAAACAATTACCAGTTGCAGAGAAGTCGCAGATGGAATGCATACTGGATAAGCGAGTGGGAAAGAAGACCAGGCGGAAGCAGTACTTTGGGTACCTAGTGAAATGGAAGAACCACCCAGTGGAGGACGCCAGCTGGGAGACTGAAGCAGTCATACAAAAACATGGACAGACCATGTAGGAGCTCATGGACAGGAGCCCATGAAATTTTTCAAGCCAGGGAGTATGATGCAGGAGCATCGCTCACGTCAAAGCGAGCCAGCGCTAGAGCAGAGAACAGCTGGACAAGCCAGCAAACTTCTTTTTGTATTTCACCTTGATATGGTTGCGCCAAACATTAATGTGAAGAGTTAATGAAGTGCACTTTGTATATTGTAATGGACCTTGAGCCTTTAAGCTCTCGTCCTTAGTAGATAGGAAGGCATTTAATAGATTTAATGTTGTTAGATAGGAATTTAATTATAGATTTGATAGTTTAGGAGTTCGAGAGGGAAATGGATATAGACACCCTCCTTTGTACATTGTAACATTAGTATTCAGGAGCTAGAAGAGAAGAGAAAGCAAAGAATTATATGAAGAACACCCATGTACAGATTGAATTAATAGAAGAAATCTTTGATTCAATCCCATGTCTATGTGTTATTTCTCTGTGTATTGATGTTTGCTCATGAGTATTTGCTTCCTGTCATGCATTTGCTTTTATATGTTGTGTATGTGATTTTAATGGTTGAATTGAAGTCTGAAAGGAAGAGTAAATGAGTTTCAATTGTTTCTCTAAGTGACCCAGAGGATTCCTGCAAGGAGTGCAGTTGAAATTGTCTGCAAGGAGTGCATGATTGTAGGGTTTACTTAGAGATAGATTTTGTTCTCATTTCTTCTAGAGTGTTGATTTGGTACCAGAGTCATGCAAGGTGTGCATAGGCTAGAAGAAGACTCATAGTTGCGGTTCTAAGCAAAGAGTTGAAGGATTTCTGCTGCAGGGTGCGCAAGATCAAAGACTTCATCACTTAGCATGATTGAAGATTTGCCGCAAAGGGTGTGTGTAGGGAGTTCTTTCCGAGGGATTTGTGTTGTGAAGCTCAGGAGGGATAGGCCTTCAGAGTTTTTCGAAAGGTAGCAGGGAGAAGTTGTACGAACCGATCGAGAGGAAGGGTCGTAGGTTGGCGAACCGTCTTGTGAAGAGACGCCTCTTGCTCGAGAACGCAATAAGGAGGAAGGTGGACGTAAAGCCTACAGTGCAGGCAGAGAAAGTTTGAAGCTTTGCAGAGTAGAAGTGTCGATCAGGATCACGAGGAGCATGACTCGACTCGTGGATCAAACGTATCGAGATTTCGTGGTAGGTGATCTTCGGACATCGGGTCTCAGAAGTTGAAGGGCCAAGCAATTGGTCTCACCAGTCACGAGGTTGCGAGGAGGCGAGGTAACGATACTCGGGTATCGGTGACTCGGGCCTCGGGAGTCGAGGAAGGAGCCGTTTGAGCTCACGAGAAGTGAAGTTGCGAGATTGCGAGATCACGAGTCTCGACATCTCGGCGCATCGGGTATTGGGAGTTGGAACCCCGAGTGGTTGGAAACGTGAAAGGCGAAGTCGCGACATAGCGAAATCCCGGGGAAGTGAGAGAAGGTCAGCGTTGACTGACATGTCGGGTCTCGAAGATCCGAGAATCCAGAATTTAATTTTGAACTCGCGAAGAGACAGAAGTTCCGAACCTCCAAGAGATGAAAAGGAGGATTGCGTGAAGTAAACTGTGGGTGCAGATCTTCTGGTAGGAAGATAGAAGAACCGTTGAGTTCTTTGGGCCAAGGGTAAGAAAAGGTCCTGGTGAGAGTGACCGCTCTCCGAGGAGCGGGGAAGGTTACACCATTGAATTCCTATTCAGATCGGTATAATACCACAGAGAATAGATAGAGGAAAAATAACAGTTTGAATACAACTTTCATTACCATAGAATACATAGTGATGACTCAAAGTATCTTACAAAATCAACCCTTGTATTCAAATGAGAATTGTTCAAAATATTACAGTATCATAGACTAAAGACTCCACAGTAACATGTAATGTAAACAGAATTCTATGAAGTACATAGAGAATCTTGTTGAAATTGAAGTAAGGTACACCTAGATCAGAACTCGAATACCTTTAGATCATGAGGTTTCCTCTATCTGATTCTCTCGATTGTATAAACCTACAAAAGGAGAAATATGAGGGTTTAGTAAACTATACTAGCAATTTAAATGAAAATTAAATATAAAGAATAAGTTAAAACAATACTTATCTTGAGTTCGGTGAAGAACCAGATCACCACTTGTGCTTGTGCGATAGCTTGTCCACAATCCAAGAGGGGGAAGAGTGGACCCAAAATCAGCTGATGGGTACCCTCGCAAAAACAAAATGAGGGCCCCATCATTAAATTAATGTAACTCTGCATAAATATTCACTTATAGAACAGAGAAAGTAAATAACTAGCATCGAATTTGGACTGTGCGTAGACTAAACAAACAAAGTATATGATTACAGAGAGCGTAATTCTACAATTCCTATAAATATTAAGACCGATATCTATAATTACATACAACATAATTATGAATCCCCATAGAGGGTAAGAAATGCGTTTGCATGAGAATGAATTATGATTTACAGTGTGTTGATATTTATATATATATATATATATATTAGACAACATAATTATGAATCCCCACAGAAGATAAGAAAAAAAATTTCATACACAGAGAATGATTTATGATTTACAGAGTGTTGATACTTATATTTTACACAAAGTAATCATGAATCCCCACAGGGGTAAGTAACGTTTTTTGCATACACATAGAATGAATTTCGAGTTACACAGTGTTGAGATATATTTTTCACCAAGATTAATCATGAATACCCACCTTGGGTAAATAACGCTTTGTATACTCAGAGCATAAGCCACAATTTTTACAGTATTGATATATTCTACACAGAGCATAATTATGGATCCCCACAGAGGGTAAATGACGCTACTGTACACACAGAGCATAAATTATGATCCTCACAGAGTGTTAACATAATTTACACATAGCGTAATTAAAAATTCTCATAGAGGGATTTACACTGCGATGTATATTTCTACACAGGACAAAATCCACGAAACTCCCACAGAGGATTTATTCTACACAGAATATAAATGGAGGAATTTCCCACAAAGGATGGATTTTATCTAGAATATAAATGGAGGGATTTC
>ML779439.1:782001-794834 GCA_009831015.1 Picea engelmannii | reverse complement strand
ACATATACATATATATATATGCGTAAATGGTAAATATGAAAATCCCTACGGAGTTCGACAATAGACAAGTCGGGAAGGAGACAGACCAGGGTTTGACCCTTGAAACATTTTGGGCCATGAAAGAACTGTAACAAGCATGGAAAGAATAACAATAGACAACAAAGGAAAATGTAATAGCCTTCGTACCCGAACCTTAAACACAGAGTAACCTCAAGAGAAAAATGCCTAAGGTGGCGCAACGATAATACAATGAAAACCTTAACAAAGAGTGATATGGGGAGTCTCTTAAACACAGGGTAACCTCGAAGAGAAATGCCTAAGGTGGAGCAACGATAACACATTGCAAAACCTTAACAGAGAGTGAAATGGGGAGTCTTCCCATAGACATCTCTTATATTACATTACATTAAATAGAGTATTCTTTCACAGAGTTATTTTACTTACATTGCGCATAGGAGAACCATATATGTGTCACCTTCTCCCATATTTTACCAGGGCCAAGATTCCCAAGTCATCTATCTTACAGAGTAGGGGAAAATGTGAGCATATAGTTTCAAAGGGCATTTTCGTATTTCAGCGCAGAGACAAAGTGTTACAAGACCAAAGGGGAAAATAATGGATAGTCATTACCTTGGGGCCTCATTAGAGGAGTAACGTAGTAGGTACGTTCTAGTACCTCTGCCATGTGAAACTATGCATATGGAGAGCCTACATTGGACGCGATGGCCGAAGTGTCAAGTCTGGGAGGTACAGTTCGGGTCTCTCCATTAATGGAATAGCCAGGGGTTAAATGCCTATGGGATCCAGACTAGCATCCTCCATTAAAATAAATTCAAACCAATTTATTGTTCAGTCGTGTTTCCAGTTAGGTAGGGTTACAATATTTATGTATGTATTGGTATATGCTCGCTACTCTATGCTAAAGGCATACATCGTTGGTTCCAACACTTTAATTCTTATGATTAACGATAGGTATATCGTTGGGGATACTGCTAGCATTATGATAATATTGTAATAGTCTGTGTGTTAAACAATAACCATATCGTTAGGTTGAAATATTACATCGTGATAGAATCCATATAAAAGACTATATATTAAACGTTATGCAATGTTGTGGGTAGGGTTAGTGTTATATATAGAATGATATATTTATGTTATGGATAGTGTTAGTATATAGTATCCATCAGATAGATAATATGGTAAGAAATATATGTATAAAGATGTTGATATGGATAGAGTTAAGGTTTTGGTGTCTATAGGTTAGTTTATGTGATAAACTATATATATATATATACACACCTATTGACATGGATAGTGTCAGTACTATGGAATCCATATGATAGTTTACATAGTAAACTATATGTATGTATACAATTATGGATAAGTGATAATTTTTATGGATAGACTATATGATAATCTTTAGTCTTTAGCTTATTACGTACTGCAATTTTTGGATAGCATGACTTAACACAGACATGGTAGATATTCTAAGGGCTATGATATCCCTGGTGGCAATTGTACTAATTACAAATAAGTATAGGATTCCAAATCCAATAGCGACAATAAATATACTCTTCTTATAATAAAGTAAATAAAGATGTGTTTTGATCAAATGTTGAAGAGTCAAGGAGTTTTAATGTCCCCTAACAAAAAAAAAATATTTGGGAAATTCGGGGTACATTAAAATGTAGTTTATGGAAACGTTAACTATGATTTAACATCAGAACTACTAGAATATTGTATTTGTGTATTAATCAGTTAATGTATTCAAATTTGAATCCATACAGATTTAATGATGGGTCCCTTTATGTTGCGTGGAAACCCATCAGGCGCTATGAAAAAACCTTCTATGTATCGTTCTGGTCGTTCCCACCAGATTCAGATTGACAACCCTAGGGTCGAATTTGGTAATTAACAGTTAACATCTAAAAATTTTATTTGCTATTTGGTTACTAAATGTAGAAAAAAATGGTCGTAGTTTATATATATATGTAAAATCACAACTTCACTGGATTGTTTTTTTATGTAGACAAAAGGCATACACCCTCTTTAAATGGTGACTTCATACTTCAAAATTCAAGCCATGGTCATCACTTGAAGAAAGAGGGTAAGTTTATATTATGTACATATCCTTAATGATTATTTAATTCCTATCCTTCTCTTCAATAAGAATTATACTTAAGTATTTCCCTTTGATTTATGTAGGAGGAAAATAAGTCCTCCCTTGAGGATCTTCTCAACAACAACAAGGTATTTGAGTTTCAAAAAGGGAGATATAAATCTTGAATTAATAAACCAAAGCATCCTATGGTTTATTACTATAAATTTCTCATAATAATTTATGTAATGAATACAACTCGATTTCAGTTATTGAACTTTCATTTTGTTATGTATGTGTTGATGATAAAAATCGCAACGAGGAATTTTGCCCGCAAATTATTGCTAAAGCCTATTATTTAAACTATGCTAATATCATATAATACTAGTAGGTGGGATCCCCTTGTAGACTAGAGGCTCGAAGATAATCATATCACACTTTTCATGTTGTTGTTTCGATATTGCTTACGAGGTCTTATATGGTTGATGATGCAATCTTGTTTTTGTTTTTGACATAATGGCAGGTGGATAATGCATTTTATGTGATGTTCCTTTATTCTAAGCTCCAATTCTATGTTATGGTTGGCATATACTACAGTTGTTACATTTGGTGATATCACCATGAGTATTACCTGGATACACCTACACAAGACGTATGTTAGTAACAACATAAAACAAAATAAATGGAAAGAGACTTATAACAAAAAATTCCAAAAGAAAAGGACTATACTATGCTATGTTAACAGGTTATGCGCAAATGAAATGAAAATAAATTAGTGTTAGTTCTAAATAGCAATGGTTAGTGGTTATGCGAATTATATTTGAGTTATATCGGGCACATTTGATATATGGTATGGTATCTTTTGGCAATGGTTAATGCATATTTTTGGGTGGTGCAATTGGCAAGCAATATGTCACAAGTTTCAATGTATGGAAATAATGGTATGGTTAATGGTATTGTTGATCCTTGGTTGTCATGTACTATGAACTTGAATGTGAGGAAGATGGAAGCGATGTGTGGTAAATGCATGTCACTCTGTACTTCTCCCATCGGACCATCACCCTAGCATGGTTATTGTTTCATTTGGTTTTGTTGGTGTTTAAGATCTGAGATTCAAGCCTAGAAGGAACTGCTCGACTAGCTCTCTCTTTTTAAAGCTATTGGTTACAAGTATGGTTATTTTCACCATCCATAAATTTTTCTCTATCTATGAAACAAATGATGGCTCAATAATGTGTTGGTTTATGTTTTCCTGAGACTGGAAATTGTGTAAACACGTGGGTCTTCTCTCTGGAATAACTATGTAGTTATTCGTTTTGCAAATGAAAGAATTGGTTGTTGAAGTTATGATTTTGTTGGATGTTCTCTGTGGTGAAAACTGTGATGTCTCTCTGTTGTTTTAAGAAGTTATGGATATTTTAGTTGGAGGGTTTCACTCTATTTAAGCCTAACTGCCCGCTTCCTCACAGTTATGGTAACCATGTTTCGTTGTATTTGGGTTTCTATGGGGTTGTTGTATATGTTTTTGAACTACATTTTGGTCACTGTGTATTTTCCAGAGCCATGGTCATGAGTTATCCACCTGTTCGTAGGCTTAATTTATGGTATTGGCATCAATGTGCCTCATAATTTGATTTTAGGATGGTAATTATGCCAAGATGTATACTTTATGGTTGTTGGTGATACCTTGCATCTGCATTTCCAGTAGCATTGTTATAAATTGGTTCGTCTCTTGAGAAAGGCACGAGGGTTATGCCTTTGTGTGTTCTGGGTATTTTTTACTGTCCAATGAGCAATTGTTTCTCCTCTACATCGTTTCCTACCCTACCCAGTGTTGAATTGTCACACTATCAAACAAACTGAGAGTTATAAAATCCTATGGTTCCACTGTGCTTGTTTCGAAGGATCTCTGCCTATTCTTGATATGTTCGACCTCCAGTCTCTTTGTGCTTTGATGACCGAGTGAACTCTTGATTAATTATTTCATTCATTGTTACAAATCCCAATTTTGATAACACCAACTATTCTCACTCTTGTCGGGCATCTTGTTGACTGTCACAGATTGGTTGAATTGTTATGACAATTTCTTTGAGTAATTATATTAAACTTGTTTTATTAAGTTGAAAGTTGTGATTGGAGATGAGAATTGACACACAGTCAAGGGATTTTCTCTTTTCGTTATGACAGTTGCGTCAAAAACCTAACTTGGTTTTATTGATTAGTTGGGTTGATTCGGAATCAATGATAATGTGAAACCAATCATTGTCTCTTCTCGTTATGCTTCTGGATGTTGTATTATTTCAGTGTGGTGTCAATTGTTAGTTGGTGGCTACTGTGTGTTTTATTAGCCCCGATCAGTATCATTGCAAGTTAGGGAAAATCATGATTGTCACTTCATTGATTACTCTCTATGGATTATGGAAATATTGTGCATTGTTTTATTTGATTCCACCATCAAAAATGAAGCTCGGGTTTTGTATTATGGTTTCATTTGCAAGTTTTATTGGTTGATATTATCAAAAGAATGAAATCGGGCAAGTTTAAAAAAAAAAAATTCAACTTGGGAAAAGACCTGTGTATATGTTTACTTGTGCAATTGTGAATTATGGATAGTGGTTGATATTTTATAGAAATATATGTTGGACAGAGATGAAGCAATGTGAGTGTGTGTTCCTCTTGAATTTGTTTAAAAAAGAAAGAGGAAGAGAAATGAAAGGAAACAAGTATTCTCTTAACAAGACTGTTGAAAGGCATAATGATTCTGAGTATGATTATAAACTGTGTTAATTGGGAATTTTAAAGAAATTGGATGTGAGATAGTGAATAGTTTTGACACACAGTAATTGTTTAATTAGTGTTGGAATCTTTTGTATTGGATACAAAGTTGTTTTTATGTATTACTTAATTGGTTTTACGAACATTATTCGTTCTTTTCCATACCATTATTTAACTTTTTGCACATTACAACTCCCCTTGCCTTCCCATATTCACTATCCACTCCCTGTTCCTAAAATTTAATTATAGTTAAGATAAATTTTGTATTATGACCGTTAAAGGATTGCACAGGGATGAATTACAAAAATGTATTCTTTTGATTTATGATACAATTGATTGTTTGATGATTTTTGAGAAGTAAGCATGATCTATTCCCCCTCATTTTAAAACTTTCCACTCAATACAACCCCTCACATATCTCAGAACCCTTATTCACCCCCTTCTCATTGATAAGTATTAAACGATTTGTATGGATTGGATTGCATGAGTCTGATGTGTTGCTCAGCCAAACTTTGTTTCATATTTAAAAGGGATGTCATGTATGGTTATTGAAGAAAATTTTTTCTAATCAATTATGCATACAAGAGTGAGATTTTTCAACAGAGGTATCCATGGTCGGAGTAACAGAGGAAGAGAAAATTGGAACAGGGGTCCTAGAAGGCCAAGGTTCTCTATAAATTTTGATGCAGAGTCACAAGAGTTGGGCCATCTATTTCAAGATGGATTTTTTAACTGGATTGGGCAAGGAGTGTTCCAACCTCGGTCAGGAAGGCCTCCCTTTCAATATCCACATGTCCCAGGTAAACGAGTACCCCCTCATGTCTCAATGCAACCTAAAGGCCTTGAAAATGACAGATGGAAAGAGATTGTCCACCCAAGAGTCTCCCAACATCGTGGCTGGCCTAACTTGTCTCTACCTTGTCCTCCACCTGTTAATAAAATTTTCCAAGTTTCCCCTGTCCACTCACTAGTACAGTCTTCCCATTCAAGTAAAAGGTTAAAAATCGAGGCCCACCATGCTCCTGAAAAAGGAAAATTCATTATTTCCCCCTCCTCACCCTGAAATGACGATGCTAAATCCATCTCCTCTTGCATGCATTTGAGAGATGATTGCTCTCATGTGATCGGTGAGATTAGGCCTAAAGGCTCCACACAACCTAAGGAAAATTCAGAGAGATCAAAGGGTGGCAACAACAACAAGGGAAATATTTCCTCCCTGAGTGGAAAATATGGGTTTAAAATGTTTTTATTTATTGATTGTTGAGAACAGTTCACTTCTCAAATTTTGGACAACACACTATTTTTGGATATATGGATAATATATTTTTGGAAATAATTTCAATTATCATTGATATAAATTGTCAAATTATGAGAGTGATGATGGGAGTCACAAGGAGGGATGTTTTGATTGATTAACTAGTTGTGTTATGTTTGTTAAATAACTAAAGGGAGTCACAAGGGGTACCACCTACTTGTTATTATTTATTTAAAACCCTTATTATGATTTTATTACTTTTTCCCCTTAACTAAAAAATTGGTTGAGTTTTAACTTAACTAAGGAAGTGGTTCAACTACTTCAACTAGTTCTAATTGCTTAAAGGCAAAAGGAAAAGGAGGAATAAGAGGATAATAGAAGGAGAAGCATACTAAGGTCCATTATTTGAGTTTTGTTGAGATAATTCAGTTTTCATTCATTATTTAATTCAATGAAATTCTAATTCTATTTTATAATAGTAGGTTCCTATTGTATACAACAAGATTCAGGGATGAATTACATCATTCAGACACTTGTTTTTCAGAGGTGTTGATCTATCTTTGATAGTCTGTGTAGACTTGTATGTTTTTGAATTAAATTTCATGACTGACAAAGGTTATTGTGCAGAGTCGAGTGGGAAGCAATATGTGGCAATCTAATCTATCTTTTAAAGTCCAGTTTTTTACTTTTTGTCAGAAGTCCTTTTGTATGGTTTTCATCGGGCACATCTAGTTTTGACTTTCTTCCAAACTTCCTCAAGGAATTTTGTAAAGAGAATGATTATTTTGATAAATTGGAATGGAATAAACGATTTCTTTATGTCTCATATTTTTTTGTTATTGACTTGGTGTTTTTACTTCTGTCTCTATATTTATTTCAGCATCTGTTATACTCAGAAAATTACATAAATAATGAATTTTTCAGCAAACTTTCATTTATAAAAAAGACCAACCTAAACACTTGTAATCAATAATTGTGAATTAAGAAACAAATTTTGATGGTTATAAACATAGGGTGATATTATTGTCTATCTTGATTTATCCAGGTAAGATCTGAAAATGCTTGAGTAAGATCATTTCATATCTTTTCCTCAACATTTATTTGGTGACAATACTGGGGAGATCTTCAATATCTCTCTTGCTGATTTTTTATGCTTGATTGTCATCGAATACATCTATTTTTATGAAATTGATTCTTTGACTGTTTTATTTTTTTTCTTTGATGATTTTACCTGTTTCAAGGCATCCCAATATTGAGCCCAGTCTTCAAGATTAGACTACCATTTCTTTGAATTTGTTTAATACCATTTTAGACACTAGTAACACTTGGGTTGAGCTTAATCATTCATGGGAAACAATTGAACGAGACATTAGTTCCCAAGAAAGTTGGGAAGCTAGACATAGACAGCCTAGAAATCAGCAATAACCTTCTTTTTCCTTCATCTTTGAACTTCTTTTCATGTCCTTAGACCTTCGTGTTTTTAGGAGAAGAAGAGGCTTATCACATGAAATTAATCCTATTGTTGAAATAGGAAGAAGGAACATTTTGTTATCAACCCAAAAAAGCGCTCTAAGGAGAACCTTGTATGATTCATATAGTTTGTCTTTCTCTCCCTTACCTATCATCCACAAGATGGAATCTAGTGGTGGATCAGGTAGCACTGGAAGTTCTTCCTCCTCTCAGTATTTAGCTTCGTCAGTGATTGGTAGATTATATAGCCACCATATCCCTGTCCAATATACCACAAACCCTACAAAAGTGATTAAAAAGTATGGGATTTTTCAATTTTAAGAAGATGCTACAACCAAACCGTGGCATGTTTCCTCTCCTCTTAACCTAGCACCTGCTACTCGTCCACTTCCTAAATTCAAAGAGAATATTCCTAGGTTTTCAGGGAATAACATTGTCACTACAAATGAACACCTTGTGACATTTTCTAATTCCTGACACAACATAGGAGCCAATGACAATGATACTTTCATGCGCTTATTTGTCAATTCTTTGGAAGGAAAGGCTGCGGCCGATTTATTTGACCTTCCTCTTAAGATTTTGTCTATGTGGGAGGAGTTAGTATATTAGTTCAAATCCACCTATGGACAATCTAAAATCCTAGATGAGAAATTACGAGAGTACAATAACATGACCTATAAGGATGGTGAGACCATCAAGTCCTTCAACTTGTGTTTCAGTAAGTTATACAATCAAATCCTTGAACTAATTCAGCCTCAGAACCAAGTTTCTTTCATGCATTATTATAATGCATTACCTTCCCCCTATCGTCATAGGCTTGAGGTAAAATCCATTGATAACCTTGTTTCCACTCTGCATACATGTTTAGAGTATGAATAACATCTCGAAAGAATAGGTCTTCCTCAGGGAGAATCAGTTAAACAAATAGACATGTCCTCCCTCTTAAAACTAGTACAATACATGAATAATCAGATGATAGCATATGAGTGAAAGGGAAATGCCTCCCCTCTCACCCCTGGAGCTTCATCCTCTTCTGCACCCCCTTTAGAAATCCATTGAAAATAATTTTCAGCCTAAATCTATCATGCCTTGGATTTGGTGTAACTTTTGCAAGGAAAACCATGAGGAAGCCACGTCTGAGGTAAAGAAGAGTGTCAGAGATAATATCTTTGGTAAAATACCAGAAACTACCATCATTTTCCTATATTTTGCAAAGACAGAAAATGTCATGATCATTAATACTAGGAACAAATCATATTCTCCCAAATGAAAATATGATCCTCCTTGCAATTCTTCTAGCCCAAGCTCATCCTCACCAGTTGTTATTGTCCAGTTTCCTAAGGTTCCTAATAGTAAAGGAACTATATCTCCTCTCCCCTCTTCCAAATACAATATTCTGAATCAGTTGTCTGACATCAAAGAAGATGCCACCCTTCTGGACATGGTTTCCGTCCCTGAACAACAGAGGAATCTAAAAAAAATCATGGAAGGAAAATATTTTGTTGTAGACAACCTATCTGAAGAGGTAAATGAAGAGTATTCATCTATAAATAAATTAGGTGTTCATAACTTTAGATACCCTATAAAAAATCCCCCTTTTTATATTTCTGTAAATATTATGGATAAGATCGCCCATTGTTTCCTCCTTGATGGTGGTTCGGGCCCAAGTGTAATGTCGAATATTATTATGGAAGAGCTAGGCTTGTCTTGTACAAATGAAAACATCAGAATCATGGTCTCTTATAATAGTCTACAACAAATGACCATAGGTGATATTAAATATGTGACCTTAGTTTTGTGTGCACACCCTGAAATAAGGACAACCCTTAGTATTCAGGTAATTGATATGTCAGTAAGAAATTACTCAATAATCTTAGGAATAGATTGGCAAGATTTGACGAGTGGATACCTCTCACTCAACGGGACACACTTATCGCTCCTCAGAATGGTAAAAACATCATAGTCCTTAGAGAGGGAAGGATTTCACCTTACATAGAGAGCGTCCCACAACCTAATGTGAATTATGTCGAAGAGGACCTAGGGGTGTATTCCATCTTTGTCGAGGAGGATAACATTCCCTTGGAACAAATCAACTTAGACGATGGTATGTGGAACATGCAGTTTGATGGTTCATGCTCTAATGAAGGTAATGGAGCTGGCATTATCGTGTACTCTCTTGTAGGGAATATTCATAACTTTTCTTATAGGTTGGAGTTTTATTGCATAAACAATGTAACAAAATTTGAAGCTTTATTATTAGACATTGAAAATGCCTATAATCTAGGTTGTGGTCACCTTACAGGTTTTGGAGATTCCAAGATTGTTGTGAACCTGGTACGTAAGATATACTCTCCTAGCAACAAGTTGATGAAAAGATACACCCAAACTGTTTGGGCACTTATATGGAACCTATTATCTTTCAATATTACTCATGTTAAGAGGGAATTGAATTCAATGGTCGATCGGTTAGTGGTTTTTGCAACCTCTCCTAATCGTAAACTTCTTGTTGGAAAATGTTTAACAAATAGCGTATGCTTGTCATTGATGGCAAGTACAATAGTGGATATGGCAGGATAAGAAGGATAAAATCCCTTTGGGATTCGGACGTGAAAGCTCAGGAGGAAAACCATTGAGGAAAACGCGCGCAACAAAGCTCAAGATACAGGAGTTTGCAGAGGAGAAGGAAGACATAGATCCACAACCATTGGATCCCATCCAAAATCAACAGGATGAGGGTCGTCAGATCTAAAGAAAGAGAAGAAGAGGGCACTGAAGAGGAGAACAGATCTCAGTCGTTAGATCTGAGCGCAGGATCCGACCATCGTTGGATCAAGGAAAACCTACACGATATTTAAAAGTGCAAGGAGAAAAGGGGCTCACAAAATCCTGAAAGAAGGAGGACCATCCATCATCAGGAAGGACACATGGGAGAAGATCGTAAGTTCGCTGACTGGAGAGTCAAAGGAACAGGGTTCCTTAACTTCTCGAAATCGTGATGTAACAACAACCATCAGATCAAAGTTTTGTTATGGGCCGTTGATCCAGCTTCCTCTCGGAGTTTCATGACTCGCGACATGGAGAGGAAAGAAACATAACTATCAAAATCATGATATACGAAATTGCGATTTAATCGTAGCCGTCAAATCAAAGTCTTGTTCTGGGCTGTTGATCGGACTCCATCTCGGAGTTTCACGGATCGCGACTTGGAGAGGAAAGATGATTCATCTCCAGATTCACGAGATGTGAGATAGCAAGTTAATCGTGGACCGTTGGATCAAGAGGACACGTGGTGAAAGATCATCATGTCGCTGACTAGAAAGTCACAGGAATCGCGAGATGCGAGTTCACGATGAGATCTGGACCATAGAATCATTGAGATCGTGGACCGTTGATCTCAGCTCCATCTCAGAGTTTCACGGATCGCGACTTGGAGAGTTGATATGATTCATCTCCATATCCACAAGATGCGAGATCATGATTTAATCAAGGATCGTTGGATCAAGAGGACGCGTGGTGAAAGATCAGAGCACCATAAATATTCATCTCGGAGTTTCGCGACTCGCGACATAGAAAGGAAAGAAACATAAACACCAAAATCACGAGATGTGAGATCACGATAAGATCCTGACCATCAATACACCAAAAGATGTGGACCGTTGATCTAAGATCCATCTCTGAGTCTCTCCTATCGCGACTTGGAGTGACGAAAATCTCCATCTTAGGATCAGTGAGATGCGAGATCACGAAATGATTCTGACCGTCAATACATCAAAAGATGTGGACTGTTGATCTGAGCTCCATCTTGGAGTCTCGCCTATCATGACTTGGAGTGACGAGAATCTCCAGCGAAGAAACAACGATATGTGAGATCACGATAAGATCCTGACCGTCAATACACCAAAAGATGTGGACCGTTGATCTGAGCTCCATATCGAAATCTCGCCTATCGCGACTTGGAGTAACGAAAATCTCCAACAAAGGAACAACGAGATGCAAGATCACGATGAGATCAGGACCATTGATTCACCAAGATCATGAATCGTCAATCAGGGTTGATGAAGATCAAGAGTTTGACTTACTCAGAGAAGATGAAGAGTCTTAAACTACCAGAGAGACTGAGGAATCTCAGTATAACATACAGTGATGTTGGACACGCAGGGTGAACCACCAGAGAAGCTGAAGAGTCACGATGATAATTAGACAGAGCACTCGAGCGGTGGAGGATAATGGTGTAGAGTCAGCATGCAAAGGCATTGGGAACACTGCATGCACAAGGTGCACAGAAGCTATAAATACACAGTACAGATAAGAGATGGGGTTGTTGTTGTTGTTGGAGGTTGTTGTGAGCATTGTTGGTAAAGGTGATTCAGATGTGAAGAAGGAGGAGAGAGCAGCAACCGAATAGCACAGAAGAGGAACTGTGCAGAGAATGGAGATGGCGCACAGAGCATAAAAAGAAGAAGACCGGACAATGCAAGTGATGTGAGTAGAAAGGAAATGAGGTAGACAGAGCAACGAAATGCAGTAGAACAGTGATAAGTCGGGTAAGCCATTGTTGAACATTATATCACTGTGATAAGTTTCAGAAGAAAATATTTATATTTTAGGGTGGTTGGGAGGTGCTAGGGAGGACTGTTGTCCTCAGAGGTTCAAGTGGGTGCTTGAACACAGGGATTTGGTGCTTCCTTCTAATTGGTGCTAGAGAAACTAGGGAGTTGGTGCTTCCTTCTAGTTGGTTCTAGAGAAACCAGGGATTTGGTGCTTCCTTCTAGTGGGTGCTAGAGAAAACAGAGAGTTGGTGCTCTCAGCAAGTTGCAGCTTGCTAAACAGAGGTTGTAGCCTCATTATGAGTTGGTGCTCATATGTATGATAATGTAAAGATTGTAACCATTACTTATCATATAAAGAAAAAGAGGTTTTTACCCTGTATGGGTTTCCTCAGGAAATATCTGTCTCTGTGTTGCTCATATATGTGATTGATGCTGAATGTGCCATTTTTTATTTCCCTGCATTATTGTGATCATCATTTAGTGTCTCAACAAAGATTTTAGAAGAAGCATAATTGTTTAAGCACGGTAACAACTGATTCACCCCCCCCCCCTCTCAGTTGTCCAACAATTGGTATCAGAGCCGACCCCTTTTATCTAAGGGTAGATCCTAGAGCTTAAACATGTCAAGCCATGAAGGAAAATCAACCAATAAGGCCCCTCTGTTCAATGGAACAAACTTTACCTT
>ML779439.1:763561-778441 GCA_009831015.1 Picea engelmannii | reverse complement strand
TTTAAAACAAGCCCCTCGAGCCTGGTATCACAGAATGGATACGTATCTCAAAGACAAAGGGTTCAAGAGAGGAACAACTGACAACAATCTATATATTAAGACAGAGGATAATGAGTTTCTCATCGTACTGGTCTATGTAGATGGCATCATCTTTGGATGTAATAAGGACTCAATGGTACAATGGTTTTCTTTTTCCATAGATTCTGAATTTGAAATGTCTATGATAGGAGAACTGTCATTTTTCCTTGGTCTGCAAATTACTCAAAGGTCCGATGGGATCTTCATTTCTCAAGGAAAATATTTAAGAGAAATGTTGAAAAGGTTTCAAATGGAAGATTCTAAACCTGTGGGTACACCTATGGTAACTGGATGTAAATTAAGCAAGGATGATGATTCACCTGATATTGATCAAAGCTCATATCGATCAATGATAGGAAGCCTGTTGTACATCACAGCATCTCGCCCAGACATAATGCATGTTGTAGGAATGGTGGGAAGATATCAAGATTCTCCTAAACAGAGTCATTTGCAAGCTGTCAAAAGGATATTCAGGTACTTAAAAGAAACAATGACTTATGGTTTGTGGTATCCCAGAAATCAAAGTCTTCATTTGACTGCTTATTCAGATGCAGATTGGGCAAATTGTGTTGATGAGAGAAAAAGAACCAGTGGAGGAGAATTCTTCTTGGGTAACTCCTTAGTATCCCGGCTTAGTAAAAAGAAAGGTTCCATCTCTCTATCAACCACAGAGGTAGAGTACATTGTTACTGCTACCGTT
Source organism: Picea engelmannii (assembly GCA_009831015.1). Taxonomy (NCBI): domain Eukaryota; kingdom Viridiplantae; phylum Streptophyta; class Pinopsida; order Pinales; family Pinaceae; genus Picea; species Picea engelmannii. Next base: position 777,663 of record ML779439.1, on the reverse strand, counting down.
TGCACACAGGTATTATTGATGATTCAAACACTTGCAGACTTAGAGGTAAAATATACTGCACCGATCCCAATTCATTGTGATAACACGAGTGCCATCAGTGTGTCTAAAACTACTGTCTTCCACTCCAAGACAAAACATATTCCCATAAAATATCATTTTCTGAGAGAGTAGGTCACCAATCAGATTGTTTAGGTCCATTACCTTCCCACTACAGAATAGATTGCAGACATCTTTACTAAGCCCCTAGCCAAGACACCGTTTGAATATCTTAGATAGAAGCTTGGTGTCATTTTGTTTCACACCTAAAAGAGTCCATATTTTTAGGGGGAGATTTGTATTGTTTGAATATCTAATGCCTCCTAAAATTACTACAATAGCTCAGGGGGAGCTTGTCTCTTCTTTGACATTGATGTCAAAGGGGGAGAAACAAATTCGGGTTCCTTAGTTGCCATCAATGCCAAAGGGGGAGATTGTTGGAAAATCTTTAACAAGTAGCGTATGCTTGTCATTTATGGCAAGTAAAATAGTGGATATGGCAGGATAAGAAGGATAAAATCCCTTGGGGATTCGGACATGAAAGCTCGGGAGGAACAGCGTTGAGGAAAATGCACGCAACAAAGCTCAAGATATAGGAGTTTGCAGAGGAGAAGGAAGACAGAGATCCACATCCGTTGGATCCCATCCAAAATCGACAGAATGAGGGCTGTCAGATCTAAAGAAAGAGAAGAAGGGGCTCACAAAATCCCGAAAGAAGGAGGACCATCCACCATCAGGAAGGACACGTGGGGAAATATCGTAAGTTCGCTGACTAGAGAGTCAAAGGAACAGGGTTCCTTAACTTCTCAAAATCGCGATGCAACAACAACCATCAGATCAAAGTTTTGTTCTGGGCCGTTGATCCAGCTTCATCTCGGAGTTTCACAACTCGCGACATGGAGAGGCAAGAAACATAGCTATCAAAATCACGATATGCGAAATCGCGATTTAATCGCAGTCGTCAAATCAAAGTCTTGTTCTGGACCATTGATCTGACTCCATCTCGGAGTTTCACGGATCATGAGTTGGAGAGGTGAGATGATTCATCTCCAGATTCACGAGATGCGAGATAGCGAGTTAATCGTGGACCGTTGGATCAAGAGGACACGTGGTGAAAGATCATCATGTCGTTGACTGGAAAGTCAAATGAATCGTGAGATGCAAGTTCATGATGAGATCTGGACTGTAGAATCATCAAGATCGTGGACCGTTGATCTCAGCTCCATCTCGGAGTTTCGTGAATTGCGACTTGGAGAGTCGAGATGATTCATCTCTAGATCCACAAGATGCGAGATCGCGATTTAATCAAGGAAAGATGGATCAAGAGGATGCGTGACGAAAGATCAGAGCACCATAAAGCTTCATCTCGGAGTTTCGCGACTCGCGACATAGAAAGGAAAGAAACATAACCACCAAAATCCTGAGATGCGAGATCACAATAAGATCCTGACCGTCAATACACCAAAAGATGTGGACCATTGATCTAATCTCCATCTCTGAGTCTCACCTATCGCGACTTGGAGTGACGAAAATCTCCATCTTAGGATTGGCGAGATGCGAGATCACGAAATGATTCTGACCGTCAATACATCAAAAGATGTGGACCATTGATCTGAGCTCCATCTCGGAGTCTCCCCTATCGCGACTTGGAGTGACAATAATCTCCAGCAAAGAAATAGCGAGATGCGAGATCACGATAAGATCCTGACTGTCAATACACCAAAAGATGTGGACCGTTGATCTGAGCTCCATCTTGAAGTCTCGCCTATCGCAACTTGGAGTAACGAAAATCTCCAATGAAGGAACAGCGAGATGAAATATCACGATGAGATCAGGACCGTTGATTCACCAGGATCATGAACCTTCGATCAGGGTCGATGAAGATCAAGAGTTAGACTGACTCAGAGAAGACGAAGAGTCTTAAACTGCCAGAGAGACTGAGGAATCTTAGTATAACATACAATGATGCTGGACATGCGGGGTGAACCACCAGAGAAGCTGAAGAGTCACGATGATAATCAGACAGAGCACTCGAGAGGTGGAGGATAACGGTGCAGATTCAGCATGCAAAGGCATTGCGAACACTGCATGCACAAGGTGCACAGAAGCTATAAATACACGGTATAGAGAAGAGATGGGGTTGTTGTTGCTGTTGGAGGTTTTTGTGAGCGTTTTTGGTAAAGGTGATTCAGGTGTGAAGAAGGAGGAGAGAGCAGCAGTTGAATAGCACATAAGAGGAACTGTGCAGAGAATGGAGATGTCGCACAGAGCATAAAAAGAAGAAGACCAAAGAGCACAAGTGATGTGAGCAGAAAGGCAATGAGGCAGACAGAGCAATGAAATGCAGCAGAACAGTGATAAGTCGGGTAAGCCATTGTTGAACATTATATCACTGTGATAAGTTTCAGAAGCAAATATTTATATTTTAGGGTGGTTGGGAGGTGCTAGGGAGGACTGTTGTCCTCAGAGGTTCAAGTGGGTGCTTGAACAGAGGGAGTTGGTGCTTCCTTCTAGTTGGTGCTAGAGAAACTAGGGAGTTGGTGCTTCCTTCTAGTGGGTGCTAGAGAAAACAGAGAGTTGGTGCTCTCAGCAAGTTGTAGCTTGCTAAACAGAGGTTGTAGCCTCATTATGAGTTGGTGCTCATATGTATGATAATGTAAAGATTGTAACCATTACTTATCATATAAAGAAAAAGAAGTTTTTACCCTGTATGGGTTTCCTCAGAAAATATTTGTCTCTGTGTTGCTCATATATGTGACTGATGTTGAATGTGCCATTGTTTATTTCCCTGCATTATTGTGATCATGATTTAGTGTCTCAGCAAAGAGTTTAAAAGAAGCATAATTGTTTAAGCACAGTAAAAACTAATTCACCCCCCCCCTCTCAGTTGTCCAACACTTCTGCCACACAAACCTGATTGTACTTTTCAATATCTATATCATCTATATATCCCTGAAAATATAGAATCATGATAGGTCTTCCCTAGTGATGAGAGAATATGTTATTTCACTCAAAATGAACCTTATAATCCTAAGGAAATTATATCCATGGAAGATAACAAGATTCCTAAGGGCTTGACTCCTCTAGAAAGTTCATTTTCATCGAGTGATGTAGGAAATAAAGAGAAACATAAATAATAGGAGTCGAAAAGGAAGGTGGGTGAAACCATCTCCTTGAACATTGGGACGCCTGAGTCTCCAAAGAATGTTAAAATAGGTGCCCAATGTTCTGATGAAGAGAAAATGAATTTTTTCAAGCTGCTTTGGCGAATTTCAAGATGTTTTTTCTTGGTCTTATGAGGATCTTCGTGGTTTTGATCCTGCTCTTATACAGCCTACCATTCCCATAAAGGAAGGCATAAAACCAGTTAGGAAAAATAAAAGACCTATCAACACTACAATGGAAGAAACTATTCGAAAGGAGTTGGAAAAGCTCTTGAAATCTGGAATCATCTTTCCGATCAAATATTCTGAATGGGTTTCCAATTTGGTTCCTATTCAGAAAATAACCGGTCAAATCAGATTATGCGTTGATTTTTACGCATTAAATCGGGCTAGTATAAAATATCACTTTCCTCTCCCTAACATGGAAATGATTTTGCAACAAGATGCAGGGTCACAGATCATGTCCTTACTTGACAGTTTTTTTTATTACAATCAAACCAAGGTAAAAAGGAAAGATAAATATAAAGCCTTATTTATTACTCGTTTGGGTACCTTTTCTTATGAACGTGTGCCTTTTGGATTATCTAATGCAGGTGCCACTTTTCAAAGAGATATGTAAATAGATTTTGATGATTTGATCAACAAGATCATTTAGATCTACCTTGATGACTTAACTGTGTACTCTAAAAATCGATCAGATCATTTTGGTCACTTGAAAAGAGTTCTCATGCAATGTAAGAAATTTGGCATCTCTCTAAATCCTTCTAAGTCCATTTTTGGTGTTACCAAGGGAAATCTCCTTGGACACATTGTCTCTAATTCAGGAATAAGCATTGATCCTAAAAGGATTGTTTCTATCCTTAATCTACTTGCTCCCACTTCCAAGAAGGAGGTTCAAGATTTTATGGGTGTTATTAATTTTGATCATAGGTTTGTTCCATATTTTGTTGTGATGGTCAAACCAATTCATAATTTTCTTAAGAAAGATATTTCTTTTCTTGGACACATGATGTCGAAAATGATTTTGTAGGGATCAAGAAATCAATCAGTTCCGCACTGGTTTTGGCGAAGCCAGATTTTGAGAAGGAATTCACGATATATACTAATGCCATTGAGGAAGCGGTTTCCTCTATCCTCATGCAAATTGATGACCAAGGTAATGAAAAACCAATGGCTTACATGAGTCAAGGTTTGTCTGATGATGAATTTAAATATTATTTTATTGAGAAACATGCTTTCTCTCTTGTTAAAGTTGTTGAAAAGTTTTTCCACTTCATCTTAGGTAAGCATATGTTGATAAAATTCTCTTTACCTGCTGTCAATTTTTTTCTCTCACGGGATTATCTCTCAGAGAAGCTTGCACATTGGCTTGCCAAGATCCAGGAGCATGATTTAAATATCGTGACTTCTACCACTATTAAGGGACATGACTTTTAGCTCTTCACTTAGCTCAACATGCTGAAAATAGTGAAGAAATTGATGAACAACATAGTTCCCTATCAGCACTATTCTACATTGATAATCAAATCCTTCATGTGCCTGAACATCCTTGGTATAAGAATTTAGTTTACTACTTACAAAACCAATGATGTCCAGACCACTTAGACACTCATCAAAGGAGAAGACTCCATCTTGAATCCGCAAGATATGTCACTATAAGAGACTTCTTGTTTCAAAGAACTGTTGATGGTGTGTTGCTTCGTTGTGTAAACAATGAGGACACATAGAAACTATTGCAAGAAACTCATGGTTCTTCAAATTTTATCATTCACGTAGGAGGTCATTTTTCTGCTAAAACCACTACCTTCAAGATTATTAGAAAATGATACTATTGGCCTTTATTTTTTGACTCTTATGTTTTTTCGAGATCTTGTGACAAGTGCCAAAAAATTGCTGGAAAAGAACGCCTTTCAACCATGACATTACAACCTGTCCTCCCAGACTTTTCTTTTTAAAAGTGGGCATTGGATTTTATTGGTCCTATTAATCCTCCATCTTCAGTAGGACAAGTTTTTATTTTGACATCCATAGACTATTTTATGAAGTGGGCTGAAGTTTTCCCACTTAAGAACTCGACCGATGATCAGGTGATTTCTTTCTTTGAAAATAACATCTTTTCTATATTTGGTCTTCATTGGAAATCATTACAGACAATGGTCCCGCTTTCATTTCTACTAAGCTGACCCAATTTTTAGCTAAGTTGGGGGCTAAACATTTCACCTCATTAGCTTATTATCCCCAAGGGAATGGACAGGTTGATTCTACCAACAAGAATCTGGTGTGAATCTTCAAAAGGCTCATCGAAGATATGCCTCGTCAATAGCACACTCTCCTCACTTACGCCCTTTGGGAATATCGAACTATCGCCAAGGTAAGCATTGGTTTCACTCCTTTCCATATTTTTTATGGTCAAGAAACCATCCTTCCTACTGAGCTATAACTTTCTTCCTTAAGGTTAATGCTACAGATCGAAGACTTAAATTCTGCTGATGTTTCACAAAGGATAAATTCACTCCTAGCTTTAGAGGAGCAAAGGATGTTTTCCTTGGATAATATAAAAAGGAGACAACAAATTGTTAAGAAGTATTTCAACAAGAGTATCAAAACTGTCAAATTTTAAGTCAATGAAAAGGTATTATTGTGGGATTCATCTCATGTCGATAGGGGAAGACACTCAAAATTTCAAAAATTATGGTTGGGTCCTTTCAAGATCGCTTTTGTCCTGGGTACAAACTCTTACATTTTAAGGTATTTCCAAGAGCGAGTGTTCTCCTACAACACTAATTGTTCTCACTTAAACATTACGTAGAACCAACATGAAAAGTTTTAACGTTGTTTTGATTTTCTGTATATTAGTAGTCTAGCTATGTTTTCATTTTCACTACTTCTTTTTATTTCTGCCTTCACAATAGTTTAAATTCTGCTTTTTTATTTGTTCTCCTTCTTCTTTTTGCAATTGTGTTATTTTATTTCTGTTGTTTTAAATTCTGCAGTTCTATTTCTATCATGAATTTTATTGCTTTCCATCATTTTAGTTTAATTTTGATCAAGAATAAGCATTGGATCAGTTATTCCACAGTGACACTCCTGCAAGGTATTGTTTGTCAATAAAAATCAAGAATACAAAACTGTTATGATGTTCCCCCTGAAAGCATAATTGAATTTGCCATCTATTTCCACTATTGTCTTATGAAGAAATTGGTTACTTCCCATTTTTTCTTTCCATCCATTGAGAGTTAAAAGAGAAAGTTCATTAAAAAAAAAAATATCCTTGAAGTCAAGAGAAAATTTTGGTTGAATGATTATTCATACAAGGATAAACCCCCTCATACTTAACATTTTTCATGAGTTATTCCCAAATTACCAGTCATTTTTTCATTAAATCCGCTCACTTCCCCCTGTTGCTTAATTATTTTGGTTATACCTTCTTGATCTATTGTTCTTGGTCTGTGAAACCATACATTCTGAGTTTTTAATCTATTGGAAACAAATTTCCCTATGGAGTCGCAAATTTGTTGACGATAAAAATCGCAACGAGGAATTTCACCTGCAAAGTATTGCTAAAGCCTATTATTTAAACTATGCTAATAAGATATAATACTAGTAAGTTGGATCTCCTTGTAGACTAGAGGCTCAGATATAGTCATATAAAACTTCTCATGTTGTTGTTTCGATACTACTTACAAGGTCTTATATGGTTGATGATGCAGTCTTGGTTTTGTTTTTGACATAATGGTAGGTGGATAATGCATTTTATGTGATGTTCCTTTACTCTAAGCTCCAATTCTATGTTATGAGTGGCATATACTAGAATTGTTACATTTGATGATATCACCATGAGTATTACCTAGATACACCTACACAAGAAATATGTTAGTAACAACATAAAGCAAAAGAAATGGAAAGAGAATTATAACAAAAAATTACAAAAGAAAGGGACTATACTATGCTATGTTAAGAGGTTATGTGCAAATGAAATGAAAAGAAATTAGTGTTAGTCCTAACTAGCAATGGTTAGTGGCTATGTGAATTATATTTGAGTTATATCGGGCGCATTTGATATATGGAATTTGATATATGGTATGGTATGTTTTGGCAATGGTTAATGCATATTTTTGGGTGGCGCAATTGGCAAGCAATATGTCGGAAGTTTCAATGTATGGAATTATTGGTATGGTTAATGGTATTGGTGATCGTTGGTTGTCATGTACTACAAAATTGAATGTGAGGAAGATGGAAGCAACGTGCAGTAAATGCATGTCACTCCATACTTCTCCCATTGGGCCGTCACCCTACCATGGCTATTATTTCATTTGGTTTTGCTAGTGTTTAAGCTCCAATATTCAAGCCTGGAAGGAATTGCTTGACTAACTTTCCCTTTTTAAAGTTATTGGTTACAGATATGGTTCTTTTGGCCATCCATGAATTTCTCTCTGTGTATGAAATAAACGATGGCTCAGTAATGTGTTGGTTTGTGTTTTCCTGAGACTAACAACTGTGTAAACGTGTGGGTCTTCTCTCTGGAATGACTGTGTGGTTATTCATTTTGAAAATGAAAGAATTGGTTGTTGAATTTATGATTTCATTGGTTGTTCTGTGTGGTCAAAATTGTGATGGATCTCTATTGTTTTAAGAGGTTATGGGTATTTTGGTTGGAGGGTTTTTCTTTGTTTAAGCCTAACTAGTTGCTTCCTCACAGTTATGGTAACCATGTCCGATTGCATTCGGGTTGCTATGGGGTTGTTGTATATGTTTCCGAACTACCTTTCATTCACTATGTATTTCATAGATCCATGGTCGTCGGTTATCCACCTGGTCATAGGATTATTTTGTGGTATTTTCATCAACGTGGCTCAGAATTTGGTTTTAGGATGAACATTATGCTAAGACGTATGCTTTATGGTTGTTGGTGATACCTCGGGTCTGCATTTCCACTGGCATTGTTATGAATTGGTTCATCTTTTGAGAAAGGCACGAGGGTTATGCCTCTATGTGTTCTTGGTATTTTTTACCGTCCAATGAGAAATTGTTGCTCCTTTGCATCATTGCCTACCCTACGCAGTGTTTAACTATCACACCATCACACAAACTGAGATTTATAAAATCATGTGATTCCACCATGCTTGTTTTGAAGGGTCTCTACCTATTCTTGATATGTTCGACCTCCAGTCTCTCTATGATTTGATGACCAAGCAAACTCTTGATTACTTCTTGCATTCATTGTTACAGAGCCCAATTTTGATAACCCCAACTGTTCGCACTCCTGTCGGGCATCTTGTTGACTGTCACAGATTGGTTGAATTGTTATGACAATTTCTTTGAGTACTTATATTAAACTCATTTAATTGAGTTGAAAGTTGTGATTGGGGGTGAGAATTGATACACAGTCAAGGTATTGTCTCTTTTTGTTATGACAATTGCATCGAAAACCTAACTCGGTTTTAATGATTAGTTGGGTTGGGTTGTTTTGGAATCAGTGATAATGTGAAACCAATGGATGTATCTTCTCATTATGCTTATGATTGTTGTATTCGTTCAGCGTGGTGTAAATTGTTAGTTGGTGGTTGTTGTATGTTTTATTATCCCCGGTCAAGATCATTGCAAGTTAGAGAAAATGATGACTATGACTTCGTTGATTACTGTGTATGGATTATGGAAATATTGTGCATTGTTTTATTTGATTGCACCATCATAAATGAAGCTCGGGTTTTGTATTATGGTTTCATTTGCAAGTTTTGTTAGTTGATATTATCAAAAGAATGAAATTGGGCAAGTTTTAAAAAAGTATGTTCAACTTCGGAAAATACCTATGTATATGTTTACTTGTGCAATTGCAAATTATGTATAGTGGTTGATATTTTATAGAAATATATGTTGGACAGAGATGAAGAAATGTGACTGTGTGTTCCTCTTGATTTTGTTTAAAAAAAAATGAGGAATTGAAATGAAAGGAAACAAGTATTCTCTTTGCAAAATTGTTGAAAGGCATAGTGATTTTGAGTATGAGTATAGACTGTGTTAATTGAGAATTTTAAAGAAATTGGATGTGAGACAGTGAACATTTTTGACAAACATTAATTGTTTAATTGGTGTTGGAATCTTTTGTATTGGATACAAATCTTTTTTTATGGATTACTTAATTGGTTTTAATAACAATATTCGTTCTTTTCCCTACCATTATTTCACTTTTCTCATATTACAACTCCCCTCTCCTTCCCATATTCCCTATCCACTCCCTGTTCTTAAAATTAAATTATAGTTAAGAAAAAAATTGTATTATGACAGTTAAAGGATCGCACAGGGATGAATTACAACAATGTATTCGTTTGATTTATGATACAATTGATTGTTTGATGATTTGTGAACAGTAATCATGATCTATTCCCCCTCATTTTAACACTTTTCGCTCAATACAATCCCTCACATATCCCAAAACCCTTATTCACCCCTTGCTCATTGACAAGTATTAAATGATTTGTATGGATTGGATTGCATGAGTCTGATGTGTTGGTGAGCCAAACTTTGTTTCATATTTAAAAGAGATGTCATGTATGGTTGTTTAAGAAAATATTTTCTAATCAATTATGCATACAGGAGTGAGATGTTTCAGCAGAAGTAGCCATGGTCGGGGTAACAGAGGAAGCGTGTATTCGAACAGGGCCCTAGAAGGCCAAGGTTCTCTATACATTTTGATACAGACTCACAAGAGTTGGGCCACCTTTTTCAAGATGGATTTTTTAACTGGATTGGACAAGGAGTGGTCCAACCTAGGCTAGGAAGGCCTCCCTTTCAAGCCCCACATGTCTCTGGTATCCTAGGGCCCCCTCATGTCTCACTACAACCTGAAGTCCCTGAAAATGACGGATGGAAAGAGATTGTCCACCCAGAAGTCTCCCAACATCGTGGCTAGCCTAACTTATCTCTACCTGATCCTCCACCTATTAATCAAATTTTCCAAGCTGACCCTGTCCACTCACCAATACAGTCTTCCCATGCAAGTAAAAGGTTAAAAACCGAGACCCACCATGCTCCTGACAAAGGAAAATTTGTTGCTTCCCCCTCCTCACCCTCAAATGACTCTGTTAAATCCATGTCCTCCCGCATGCATTTGAGAGATGATTGCTCTTATGTGATTAGTGAGATTAGGTCTAAAGGCTCCACACATCCTAAGGAAAATTTAGAGAGATCAAAGGGTGATAGTAGAAACAAGGGAAAGATTCCCTCCTAGAGTGGTAAATATGGGTTTTAAATGTTTTTATTTATTGATTGTTGAGAATAGTTAATTTATAGAATTTTGTACAACACACTATTTTTTGATATATGGATAATATATTTTTGGAAATAATATCAATTATCATTTATATAAATTGTCAAATTATGAGAGTGATGATGGGAGTCACAAGGAGGGATGTTTTGATTGATTAACTAGTTGTGTTATGTTTGTTAAAGAACTAAAGGGAGTCACAAGGGCTCCCACCTACTACTTATTATTTATTTAAAACCCTTATTATGATTTTATTACTTTTTCCCCTTAACTAAAAAGTTGGTTGAGTTTTAACTTAACTAAGGAAGTGGTTCAACTACTTCAACTAATTATAATTGCTTAAAGGAAAAAAGGGAATGGAGGAACAAGAGGAGAATAGAAGGAGAAGCATACTAAAGTCTTTTCTTTGAGTTTTGTTGAGATAATTCAGTTTTCATTCATTCTTTGATTCATTGAAAGCCTAATTCTCTTTTATGATAGCAGGTTCCTATTGTAGACAAAAAGATTCAGGGATGAATTACATCATTCAGACACTTTTTTTTTAGAGGTTTCGATCTATCTTTGATAGTCTATGTAGACTTGTCTATTTGTGAATTAAATTTTGTGACTGCCAAAGGCTATTGTGCAGGTCGAGTGGGCAGAAATTTGTGGCAAGATGATCTAGCTTTTAAAGTTCAGTTTTTTACTTTCTCTCAGAAGTTATTTTGTATGGTTTTCATCGGGGACATCTAAGTTTGACTTTGGTCCAAACTTCCTCAGGTAATTTTGTAAAGAGAACGATTATTTTGATAAATTGGAATGGAATAAATGATTGTTTTATGTCTCATCCATTTTGATTATTGACGTTATGCTTTTAATTTTGTCTCTATATTTATTTCATCATCTGTTATACTCATAAAATTACATAAATAATGAATTTTTTAGCAAACTTTCATTTATAAAAAAGACCAACCTAAGCACTTGTATTCAATACTTGTGAATTAGGAAACAAATTTTGATGGTTATAAACATAGGGTGATATTATAGTCTATCTTTCTTTAGCCAAGTAAGATCTGAAAATGCTTGAGTAAGATCATTTCATATCTTTTCCTCAACAGTATGGAAATTATCCTTTTGAAATTTTGTGAATTTTTTTTTATAATTTAATAGTGGAATATCCTATGGGTACCTATGCGTTGTTTGGAAGTATTCATCTTGATATAATTGGATACTACAGAAATTTCCCATGTTTATCATATTCATTGTATATCCTACAATTATCACATTCACGTACATAGCTTTATTTCTTGAATTTTATTCACTAAGGTACCAAACATGTAGGTTCAAATTTCTAGAAATACCGAAGCTAGACAATTCTAGAACTTATACAATTTGTAGAAAATGACCAATTTAGAATTATATAATTAAATACTTTATGTATGATCTGATTCGGTGACCAATAAAGATATTTTTATTCTAATATATACACCTTTTATGTAACAGAATAAAAGAAAATTCATCAAGGATTTGAATATATATATATATATATATATATATGTAGAATATTCATATATTTTAACCTTAAGATAACTTTCCACAATCTAGCAACATTTATAACTAATTAAAATACTCATGCAAAAAGAAAATTAAAAATGAACAGATGTTACATATCTAAGTTTAACTAGCTGGAAACAAATGGAACATCCACATTCCACCCAATCGTAGATGAAAAACATCCAATATCACTTGTCATGATCACCCCCTAACCTGACCATGACTCCATAGGGGAAAAATGAACTCCACTCCTTAGCCAAAGTACCTATGTACAGTTCAGAAACCCATCATTGCCTAACACAGGGAGTGCTCACACAATAACTCTTCATTTCCACAATATACTAAGTAGCGTCCTGCCTCCCACATATGTTGTGTGTGTTTATATATATATATATATATATATATATATATATATATATATATATATATATATATCATTTTACTTTTCCTAGGAATTTTCTTCAATCCATTTCCCTCCTTAAAAATTCACATCTTTACAAATCCCTAATTTTTAGGGGTTGTTTGTGACAGAATTCCACTTCTAAAACTTGTTAAAATCAACTCCGAGTTAACTCAAACATGTTCCCCACTCATAGATTCATAGTCTTCTATTTTGAACCTGGTTGTTCCATCTATTTCATGCATTAAATATATTAAAATCTTCTGTCTCATACATTTTTCCATCAAAGAGGAGAATTGGCAAGGCAAACTCTTGCTCAACAGTAAAAAATATAACAGTTAAGTTTCTTAGTTATACCAAGTACGAATTTCCATAAATGGAAATTATTAAAAATAAAATATTTTTTTTATTTTTGGGAGGATATTACAATAGACTTCACTCAAATCTTAACACTATCAGAAACTTGCTCCAAAATTTTATGGTCCTTATACAATTATCAAGTGAGTGGGGTCTTTGGCATACCAGTTAGCTTTGCATATTCACTCTAATATCCATCGTGTTTTTCATTTCTCATGCTTAAAAAAATTGATTGGAACTAAGTGCCAGACTCAAACTAGTCTCCCTGAGTTGGATGAAGAAGGTTCCATTTGGTTGCAATCTTGGACCAGCATGAGAATTGTCTCTGTTAGTGCACCATCATGAAATTGTTATTTTAGTGGAATGATACACCTTTAGGAGATGTCACCTTGGAGTTGTCTACCATTCTACAAAAATTTCATCATCTCAATCCTTGAGGACAAGGTTGTTTTTCAATNGGATAATTTAATAATGTGAACAAGTCTAATGGAAGTAGACTTAATCGAAGCTTTCGGTTCTAAAAAGATCTTCCTCTAGATTGTTCTTTAGAGAACATAATCAATACAAATAGGAGTAGAAGGCATGATACAATCTTGTCTTGATAATTGTAATAGAGCTCTTCTTTGATGGAGGTTGCTTCCTTGAAGAGGCAAGTGAACTTTGATTTCTATCAATAAAGATATCATTGTTCGTGTTGTTGTTCTCTATATTTTTTGTTCCCCTAATATTTTCCATGATATTTACGTTTATTCTTATTATAATACATGTGGTACTTTACCGTGTGCTTCGAAAGTGCGCACCAAAGTGCATTAACCACTCAGCCAATTTAGAGTTAGGAAAGTCATTCAATTCTTTACACAAAACCTCTATTGTAGTAGGTATTCCATCTTCTATATTTTTGTTTACAAATACAACCATTGTTCCTTGAATTCAATGTCTGATTATCATGTTCAATAGAAAATAGTAAAATCTTGTATGCTTTTGAAATCTTTAATCACAATACTTAAGCAGGTGCAATGTGTTTTCATGGAGTCAAACACTTTTCTTCATTTTTAGCTGCAAAAGATTTAACAATGTTTTAGGTGTTTAAAAATATAGTATCAAAGTTATAGATATCACATTATCATTTATCTTATGATGAAATTCAATTTAAATTAATTTGTGGTCGATGGGAAAGAGTATTGATTTTTAAATAACTTATCCAACTACAAATTCGATATCAAAAAGTTTGGAAAATTATCTTTGCATCTTCACGGGTAGCATTGATGTGCTTATCTAATATGTAAATGATAATATCTAATATATAAACGGTAGTTTGAAAGAAAAAAAATGGAAGTTCAAATGTTTT